>JAUZSU010133545.1:0-16374 GCA_034780255.1 Parotocinclus maculicauda
CGTGTAGGTTATATTATATAAGCAATAGAACATTGGAGGACATTGAATAACAAATAATAATTCACAGCAAATAACATCACAGCTGAGATTTGGTAGCAGGCAGAAGTTGAACTCAGTAGATCATCAAAGCCTATTCCTATGCTATAGTTTTATATTCTGTAATCTTCCTAATAGTATATTATCTTTCATTTTACATATATTTGTATATATGTATATAGATATTTCTCTCAATATACATACTATTGGATTTTATTTTAATTATAATAGTTTTACTTAATGTACTTAACTGTTGTTTAGTTAAACTATTACTGTAAACATATTAATTAGATTACACCTAGTGTAATTCTTACATATATCATCTACATCACCCAAAGATTTCGGGTCCCTTTATGAGTCTTAGTCCTTTTAAGGATTGTACATTTTAATGTTTGGAGAGTTTTTCCTTGGCATTGTCTCACTAGTGTTGCTCAGTTGGGTCTTTGGGATTAGATAATAGAAGATAATAGATAATTGTAAAGCTGCTTTGAGACAATGCTCCATTATACAATGTGCTATAGAACTGAATCTGACAGCTGTGATGTTATGTGCAGACACACGTGATTTCTCAATGAAATAAATAAATTAAACTATGTAAGTAAAAAAAAATCATACTGAATATGCATTAATACTGACAATACCTTCCACCAAAACCTAGGTCCTACAGAGAGTTGCTGCTACACAATCATAACAATTCCCTAACCTGCATTAACACAGGATACTAAAAAGGCTTATATAACATTACCAACTAATATTAGGGAAATACTAAGTGCCTATATGCACTACATGAATCAAATTCATTATGAATTAAACAATAGAACATAGTTATTTTTCAGGGTAATTGCATTATTTGTAAAAGTTATATGTTTGTGCGTATAAAGTTTGTTGTTACTTGTCAGCCGTTGACCATGACCATTGACGTGATAATAGCGGGATACAAGGTGGTTTAGAGTTGAACTTTGGCCCCCCAAATTTTTAAATGTAAAGATTAAATCAGTATGTAAAATGAATAATACTTACTAATCATTCTATTTAATATTAAAATATGATGTTTAATCCACAAATCTGTACATTTAATATTTGCTAAAGGATTTGAAAAACATGCAATATTGGTTCACGCTATACAAAGTGCTTCTGTATATGTCAAATTAAATCTCATGCAACATGTATAGGGCTTAAGTGATCTTGTCAGGTTTTATACCAGTACAAAAAAGCACAGCCCAACTTTTCATATGAGTTGGCTCATGCAAATTCTTCCAAATTTGCAATCAGCAGGCTGTGTTGATCTTACAGGAATAAAGTAAACATGCATGGTGCTGAAGTCTGCACCCTTGTGACAGATGGTTATTGTTGAGCATAAGACATTGGGATTCAGTAGGTTTGCAACACAAAAAATGAGGGTTTCCTCCCCTGTAACTCTGACCCCCTGCCCAAATTTCTGCCACTGAGGGAGGTGACGAGGGCAAATGCCTAAAGAGGAGTGGCACACGACCTTATCAAAGCTACAAGAGCCAAAAATAGACCCAAGTGATCTGCATCCAGTTACAATGGGGAGCAGTCAGATACAATTGGGAGCTGAAATGCTAATGTGGTTCATGTTAACTACAGACTAATTGTCCTTTTAAAGCCAACATCCATCCCAAAATCTTCGGACATCTTTTATGCTTTTAAGCTTTATGAGTTGTGAACAGTTAAAACAGAACAGAAAATCATGCTGGAGTTTAAAAATAGACCCAACACTGATCCATCAAGGTTGTGTTATACAATTATTAAAGATTTGAACATTGAACAGAGTGACAGATAATGCTTATCATTGTATTTTAAAAATCAATACGTCTTTAAGCCAATCAGTTTAAAGGGTATGAAAAGTGTTTTGCGTATTTATAATAATTTTTAAATGATACATATATTCATGTTTTTTTATACCTTTGTGTTTATGTTTATTTATATATTTGTTTTAAATAAATCAGTTCACAGGACCACCTATTAATTGTTAATGTTGTAATAAATTATTTACAGCTAGTGTCTTTGCTGCATTGAAGAAAACACTGCTTTTATTCATGAACATGTCCGAGTTTTGAACATGTTTAACATTCTATGGTTGTACCAGCAGTCATAGTTAATTAAAACCAACCTAATTACTTTTTTCCATATTTGTAGATGAGCTACTTGCAACTCTGACATATCCAGCCCTGCCTGAAAAGAAAAATAAGAACAATACAAGAACATTGTTTGTGGTAAGAACATCTGATTTTTTTTAGATGTATAGGATAACTATTTTCTTCCTAGTTATTAATTACTGAAAACATGAACACAGATTAATATTTGTATTTGCCGCATAGAAGAAAACCCTGGTTTCATAACACTTTATCCACATGACCAAGTTTGAAAGTCTCTATATTTAATATTCGATGGTTGTACCAGCTGACATGGTTAATTAAATCAGCCTAATTACTTTTTATCTATGGATGAGCAATCTGTCGCTGTACCATATCAAAACCTGTCTAAAATACCTTTTTTGTTTACAAAACTGTTCGCGTGGTCATGTGATCCAAACAAACTTCAGGTTTAACAGACTATGTTTTTATTATTGAAATTGGATCCCCTATTGCGCAATGCTAGTTTTTAAATGATTTAAAAAAATAGACATTAAACTTAAAAATTCATGCACGACTGAGTTTTAAACATATTTAACGTAACGTTCTACGGTTATACCAGCTGATTATACCAGCTGATATGACCTATTCATATTCCATATTTGTGGAGCTCTTTGTCACTGTGCCATACCCAATCTTGTCATGTTTGGTTGTTGTGAGGTTTTAGAAAATCAGATTTTACAGACTACATTTTTTGGTATTGGAATTAGTTTACTATTGTACCATGTTAGTTTTTAACTATTTTATAAATAGACAGAAATGGTACACTATAGCAGAATATTTGACCATATAGGTATTAACTACTCTAAACATGCAACGTTGCAAACTATTATTTGCAATTGCTGCATTGAAGAAATCACTGGGTTTATAACATTTCATACACACTTACCAATTTAACATTTTTAAACACTGTTGTCATATCAGCTGACATGGTTCATTAAACCAGCCTAATCATTTTTTACCATATTCATGGATGAGCTACTTGTCACTGTACCATATCCAATTCTGTTTTGTTTTTTGTTTTTTTGCGAGGTAACAGATCATCATATTTTATAAACTGTTATTTCATTATTGGAATTGGGTGTCCTGTTTCAGATTTACAAGTATTTTATACATCACCATATATTAATTAATATGTCTATATAATTATTTTGCTGTAATAAATGTACACATCAGTTAGATGTTGCATGTTTTGCAAATGCAGTTCAGGTCATTGGCTCATAAATATGAGTCTACACTGTTATCAAATCAGATTAAATGTGCAGTCTGACAGGTCTGTGAAATGACTTATCATGTGATCCAAACAAATTCCATGTGACTGCTGAAATACTATCCAGAACTCATGAACACATCTGCATATTTCCGCCATAATGGTGACCTCTTGGAACGGGAGCACATTAAAACCTGAAGTTTGACCCCTACCCTGATAATCAGAAATTCCAGCACATGACCGAATGCTTTCATTTCAGGTAATTTAACAGTGTATTCAAAATCACTGGATATCAGTGTCTATCTTTGGTTACATCTCAAATGAAAATAACATGAAGCACAAATAAGGTATAACACAGGTTTTGGAGATTATTTTTTATTGGTGCTGGTCTTGGTGCACCAACCCCCTTCATTATTAAACCTCAAAAGTCAAACACTACCCCTCCTCATAGGAGGAGGGGTGGTGTGGAGAGATCGCAAACCATCTGAAACTCTTTTAACTGAATGAAGAGAGCTGAGAGTAATTATTCCTCCATGATGCATTCCTAACCAAAAGAGGATTCCATCACTATGCTAAGATCAGGAATGCAAGCTGGGTCACACTTTGGTCTGCAACATTCTTCTCATAATGCCAGTTCTAGAGATAGTGGCCCTGAGATTCTATCTAGTTTTGCGATACTGGACCATTCCATGCCATTTGCAGGAGAATATCAATTTAATCTGTTTGATGTGCCTGGGTACGTTTTTGGGTTGCTGCGATTGTGGCATGACATTTGGCAGACTATGTTGTTTGCAAGTGTACCGTATGCATTCCATAAGACAAGGGTTAATGATAAAAATGCAGCTGCTACTATTGAGGGAAGCAGAAACCTACAATTAGGAGAGATTAATAACCACTTGTTCTAATGATGCCTCCACCCTGACCAGCCCCCTGAGGCAAAGTTCTGTGAGAAAAGTTTGTTTGTTTTCTTTCTTTCTCGTGTCATGCTGATTATGAGAAACTAAAGCCATATGGTATTTGCACATGGAATTTACATTATTTTTTATTTAATCCCCAACTCATTACTAGAGTTTGTGTATTCACTGCATTTACGTGTGACATATGCTTCAAGACAACAAAAGCTGTAAGTCTTGGCCAGACAGAATGAGAATGACTAGTGAGAAGTACTATTTAGTTCACAGTTTAAGAAAAGTTGATCAAAATCTTACAGAAGAAATGTCCTGGGGTGTTTGCAGAATGGTTATAGGTGGTATCTAAAGCGGGTGGATGACTTCACTCATAAATGTACATCCACATCCCAGCCTGTTTGTTTCCAGTATCTTCCCCCAAACCAACACACTCACTTGGTTGTCCATCATTCAGTGAGTCTCCTCTTTAGCTTTTTACTGAGCCATGGAGGGCAACCCGGCCCTTTTTCAGCAGTTCAATAATGAGCAGCAGAGATAAAGGAACCAACACTTAATATGGATGAGAGGAATGCCTGCTTTTGTCTCGTTGCTCACACTCAAAAATGGGGCTTCTAATCGGAGCATGTGTTTTACGTTTTTATGCTGTCGGCTTCAACTAATCCAGGTTTCTGTGACAACAGGAACAGTAACTAGACTGAGTGAAAAGGCCTGAGGAAAATATTTCCAGTGGACTGGCACAGAAAAAGAGACATTTGGCTACGATGCAACCTCTAGCAGCTTGGTCATTTATAATTGTCAAGGCAGTGAGTTATTTGAAAGATGACTATGAGGGCAAATCAGTGAAAAAGGCTGTGTGTTTATGTTGATAATCTGAGACTAACTGTTTCCAGGGCATATTCCAGAATGATATATACTGCCCACACAAATTAGGGGATATTTCAAAATGAATATGAAGCGATTAGAAAAAGAACCATTTAATTTTATTTGATTAAAAAAGATCATCAGAAAAGCAAAGGAAAAGTCAAAGAAAGTTGTTTGATTACGCAAATGAGATGCAAACTTAATTATGGTGATTGAGTAACGTGATATATTCATGGGGGTGAAAAGAAGCATGTTAAACCGGATGAGAGTGCCACATATTGATTGTTCGGTTGGGTGTATGGTCACCCAAGACTGCAAAAACACACTGACAGTGATGGGGCATGGACACGATCAGATTCTCCAGCAGTTCTTGTGGGATACTCTTTGCATTCATTTTAAAATATCGCCGAATTTTTGTGAGTAGTGTGAATTTTTTTTTTTATTCCATAATTAATTCAGAGTAAAGGTTACCTTTTGGACATAGTGAGTGTGTTTAGATGCACTTAATAATTTAATCATAATCTGACTTCTGCAGTTTTCTGATTATTTATGTGGTCATGTAAACAGCACACTGTGATGCACTAAACAGGAAAAGTAGAAACAAACATGGTTGCCCTGTCTGGTTATTTTAAGAAACTTCCCTCCTTTTGGGATTGTTTCCATGGAACCTGGTTCCAGTTTTCTTGCACAGGATCTGGCAACCCTTAAATTAAACCCTTGCATGGAGCATTGGTAAAACGGCTACCAAACACTTTTGAGGAGACACTAAAACTAAGTAAATGCTTGAGGAAATGTAAGAATTTTGCCATTTAATTACTAAGCTTGAGTCATGTCTTTCTGTGAGATTAGTGGCTGGTTGCAAAGTAGACGAGTCATGTAAACTCAAAGCTTTCCCATTATCTGATTACCCAAATGCATGTATATTTGATGTGATTACTGCCAAAATCGAATTTCTGCATTTATGGGACTATTAAGTAAACTATTAATGTAAACACACTTGGTGACAAAACTCATCACGAGTTAGATGTGACTAAAGGACTAATATTAACATTTACATAACATTCTATTGCAGAAATACCACATTAAAACCTCCTAATTTCAGAAAAGGTCTGTGGATAAAATCGCTTCAAACCTGTAAAGGATCTTCAAGAAAGTATGTGTATATTGTTTTATATTTTACATTAAAATCTGGCAAAATTGTAAGATAAACTTGTGAAAAAACAAATCCATATAAGCCAATAAGCCATATAAACTGAACATTTGCTAATAAATGCTCTAAGCATTAATTCAGACTAATCATGCTACTCCTAAGCTGCCCAGTGGGGAAAAATCCCCAAAGCAAAGGTCGTGATCATTTGTGTTTCCTGCTTGTTTAACTCTGTATTTTAACTGAAATGCCCATGCCCGTAAATGTTTTCTATAAGCATGTGTTCAAAGAACAAATACCATAAGCTGAAATATGATCAAGTTATTGTTAAAATATAAAAACCTTTAAAATAAATTTTTAAGAAGCCTTTACATTAATTTATCAAAAACATTGTGCCTCACAACTTTAGTCCACTATAATAACCTTCAAGGGCCTTATGACCTTAAGAGGGCCCCTTTTATGAGTTTTTTCTTGGCCCTGACCAGATGGCTAAGCTATCAAAGGTTTTTTATGAGGAAAATCTGCAGGCAAGGCAGAGTAGTATATTTCTCCCATTGTGTGACTATTCTGGAGACCCAATCATGACCTGGAAGTGGACATTTAAGGTGGGGAATTTGCACAACATATAAATACAAAAAGGTCAACGCATATACACTATGAATTTTTGAAAATAACATTTTCAGTTGAATAACTGAATAAAAATATACGACACATTTCTGCTAATTTGACCCATAGTAAACTCAAGTGGCATAATCATGTTTCAGACAAAGTCACAAAAATGGCATGGCAACCTTGTGGTGCACGTGTTGACTTCATAGTTTTGGTTCGTGTTGAGAGTAGCAATAGAGATCTAGCCACAGCAATTATAGGAACTGTACATAACTTGATTTTTCTGTGTTTCCCATACAGAATCCTGTAGAGCATTTCTAAGTACAATATATAATGTGGTGTGAACAATGTTCTGATTTCATAATGTGCAATTTGACAGAACGTATCGCAGCATACATGTATGTGTTTATTTGATTTCCAGTAGTTCCAGTACTAATAATAGTAGTAGTAGTAGTAGTGGGCTCTGGAGTCCAGCGGTGACATGCTTTTCATCACACCAGCTGACGCTTCTCATTATATTGTGTTATGCAAGCTGCTCGACCATGGAAACCCATAGCATGAAACCCATAGCAGCTGATATTGGAACCTCTTAGAGGGAATACATTTCATGAACTGGCTGGTTTTAATTGTGGCACTGGTTACTATTATAGTAACACACTAAAATCCAGTGAGCTTTTCAGAAAAATATTTTCTTTAACAAATCTTTGTATGGGTAGACTAGGTGCTTGACGTTGTACATATGTGGCAGTGAGTCTGAATAAAAAATGAATTAGATAATTAAGAGCTGTGTCTCAATCCATTGTGTCAATAAGGAAAAAATGTTATCTCGAATATGACCTTACATGTTAATTTATTGAGTTGTAAACTAAAGATATTTGAGACATTTTTGTTGCAAGAAATCTTAAGCAAGGAAGCAGATGTAATTAACTAGTGGTCTTTAGGTGATTAAGGCTCTTGAATACTAATCAGAAATCTGTGGCCTTAAAGCCTGGCTCAGCCAAGCATCCACTGTGGGATAATAGAGCAAGGCCTTCTAAATGATGTGAATGTAAAAAGCATCATATAAGCATTTAATATGACAGTGCTTCCATATTGAATTCAATAATACAGTACTGTGCAAAAGTCTTGGGCCACTATTAGATTAGATATGCCATCTCTGTATTAGAATACATCCAGAAATTACATGAAATTTGTAACAGTATAAAAACAGAAATGATATCGGGGAAAAAACAGCTTCCATAGGCTACAACAGGAATTATTTAGTGTGACCTCCATTTACACTTAAGCAATAGTAGCATCTGGCAGATTCCAAGATTTCAAGATTCCAAATTGACCAAAATACAAAGAACCTATATCAGGCATGTTTTTTTTTAAAGAGTACAAGCCAAGAAAACACTTTTTGAGAACAGGAACAGCTAAGATACAGTATAAAAGTAATGTTCACAATGATTAGAATGAAGATCAGTGGAAAAGAGTATTATGGAGTGACTATAAAGGGATTTATGCTGCTCACAAAAAATAGGGGATACTTCAAAATGAAATCTCTCATAATTAAATATCTCCTAATTTTTGTGAGCAG
This sequence comes from Parotocinclus maculicauda, assembly GCA_034780255.1. Lineage (NCBI taxonomy): Eukaryota > Metazoa > Chordata > Actinopteri > Siluriformes > Loricariidae > Parotocinclus > Parotocinclus maculicauda. The sequence continues at coordinate 8,507 of JAUZSU010133545.1, forward strand.
TGTACATTCCTGTATGATTTTGTATGCTGTAACAAATTTCCTATATTTGTATATTCTATTTTAATAAGGAAACTGGTCATTATACCACTGCTAAAACAATGGTATTTATAATCTAGTGGTGGCCTCAGACTTTTGCACAATACTGTATGTGTGAGTGCATAGGGTTATGTGACCTGACCAAATACCCATATATTTGCTACTTTTTTCCCATATTGGAGTTCAACTTTACTTTTGAATCCATATACATTTCTACCCACTTATGCCTTTCTCCAGCACTGATCATTAATAAGGGGGTGGAGAATGGGGGTGGATTCAGGGTGGAGCACTTTTATGACCCAAATTGCTCAGGGTCAGTGCAATAGCACACCAACTCTCTGTCACTGCGGCTGTTGGAATTCCATTAGTCAATAATTATGTCATGCTGCTAATATATACAAGCTCCGACTGTCTTTTTCGGGTCCTATATGTGGCAACATGCACCCTTGTCATCTCATATGTAAAATGTATTCATGTTGTAGACTTGCTCTTAATATTAAGTAAAGTTCAAACAATATTTTTTTATTATTAAAGTATGAGTCTTCAACAGTTCAAAAGGCTATTATTTATTATTATTATTATTATTATTATTATTGTTATTATTATTAGTGCTTTCTCTTTATTAAGTTGTCCTATTAAATTAGGGGCACATGGATACTTAAAAATGCTCCCCCACCACACCGAGCTGTAAACTGAGAAGAATTGAGATTAATGATTAGTAAAGTGACCAGAGGTGGCTTTCCTCTTGGGCCAAGGCCTTTGTCAGTGACTTCTCCCTGTGATTGTGTGGCCCTGCACAGCTGGGAACATGTGCAGTGCTCAATTATCATCAGCTGCACTATGTTCAACATGTGGAGGCTGCACCTGTTAAACTGAGAAGCTTAGTCCTTAACATCTTGAATGGTCTGGTTATCCTAATCTGGATCAGTTCTTTAAAAAAAACTTTTCAAGTGTGAACCTGCATATTCTTAACTCAGATTCTATAATTAAAGTACTCTCCCCTCCCCCACCCCTAACAACACACAAACACATTACTGGTTGACCCACATGTTTTTTTTTAATGGTTGATGCCATTATTTTTAGACCGATGGCCAATAAATACTGCCGGTATTACATTTTGTAACTTAATTAAAACAAACAATAATAAAATAAGACAACATTGCAGAACTTCAATAAACATTTATTTCACTGTCTTTTTTTGTTTATCAATAAATAATAAATAAATAACCTCTGCCAAATAATAATGTTTCAATACACGTAACAACGTTATCAGGAAATAACAACATCATCTTGTTTGGGGACAACAAAAAGGTTTAAATACTTGTAAAAAAAATGTAAAAGAAGTTAGTAGTGCACAGTTGTAGGAGCATCTATTAGTTGAAATAATCCTAGTCTCAGGTAAGAGCTGTAAACTAACATTGAAAAGTTTTCATCTTCTCATAAATTCCCTCACTCCCATGTTCTCTCTGCATCTCTTTGTTTTAGATACTCAATGAGTTTTTGAGCTGCAAGATGTAGGAAACAATGTTTCTTTGCATTTTCTCCACTATTTGTGAAATAGTTTAGAAATAGCAAATACATCAAATGTAACCGCATGGCATAAATGCTAAGACACTGGGCACATTCTACTGAGTTATCAAATATTTAATATTTCATTTTACACATATTCAAACATCTAAAATTATTTCAGTAACAGGATAGTAAGTTGAGAGTGACCTTCTCAATCAGTTTTTCAATATTATCACATAATGGAAAGAATAAGAAGGAATCTATACTTCTCATGATCCATATCAAATTTTCTATTGAACTTGTGTCTGTTTCCTAATTTTAGAAGAGGGTAGAGTGAAAACCTGGGCACGTGACTAAAATGCAAATTTTAAAGTAAATTAATATGGATTTCTCATGAAAAAAATATTTATGGCATATATGGGATATGGATGACACAATGCTGAAAAAATATTTTCTGAAGGTTTATATTCATTATATTTCATTGTAATTTGTAATGTTAGTGTTCTTGATACTTTTTTAAATGAGTATTGTAAATTACGTAAATCTTTACACTTTGCTTAATAATTTTACAGTTAATTATATGAATGTGCTATACATGTAATGTAATGTTATGTACTGGGGACAGAAATGGCACCCATTCAGTTTATGTAACTGTACAAAAGTGATAATGCTTACATTTCATTGCCTTTAAAGCCACCATTAGTGAATGCAGGGCACCTGCCACTTTTTTTAACTTTCTTTTTTCCCCCTTTTTATTTTTGGTTAGAGAGCTCAGGAGCACCGGCCAGCCCACCCCACAGATGGCCGGATGATCAGAGGCTGTCAATCCACTGAAATAAACCAGGCACTGGGTCTGCCTCTCCACAGGGGCACAGGCAGTCTGAATGGGGCATTTCCACCATCTTCTATAGCCCCCCGCTGGGTATTTGTGAAATGATTTGTGGCAAATTTGTTGGATCAATATAGACAGCGGAGGGTGGGCACCCTGTGTGCAAAGCTGCCGTCAGCTCTTCATGAGTAGGCATGTCTGAAGTTAAGTTTTTTTAGGCATGGAAATTGGGTGTCTGTCCAGCAGTCGCAATACTGGATTTCCAAACCTGAGCTTCATGGTTGCAGTGCGTTTGCATTTGGAGATGGATGGCCATTGTAGGGGGCCACAAGGTTTTGACTAATTGTCTGTTAAGGTGCCTTGTGTTTGCTTAGGAAGTTCATGAACCTTTTGAAAGATCTTGCAACAAGGTAAAATGATGATACGGCTTTTTAAAAAATCATCCAATTTTCAGTATTGTCCTGTGCTTTATTGAGCCTTTTAAACTCTGATTTGAAACAGTGTGTGACCCTGAATGTCTGTGATGCGTTTGAAAAGAAAACAGGTGTGGCCTTTATTCCTCTCCTTCCAGCTTTCTCAATAAGAATTGAGCACAATAGATAGATCCCATTAGGTGCAATACCTCTCTTTCTATTTCTCTCTCTCTCTCTCTCTCTTTCTTTCTCTGTCCCTTGCACTCTCTCTCTCTCTCTCTCTCTCTCTCTCTCTCTCTCTCTCTCATTCTCTCATTTTCTCTCTCTCTCTCCCTCCCTCCAGCACAAGCTGTTGACCAGCTGAGTGGTACTAGGACAAAGGCTTGAACCCTTGCCGTTGAATTGACCATGGATGCATGCCATTGTTCCTCCTCTTTTTGGCAGGCATCAGGACTCTCATCACACATATACCAAAATCAAAACCAGTTGCAGCAAAAGTCACACTGACGATCCTTCATTTACACATAAAAAGGTGCAGATAACGCACAGATGCCCAATCCATTTGTCTGGGTCGCTACATATAACTTTTTGCAAGAAGTGACATCTGGTTAGGGTGCTAAAAACACCACTCCAAGAAGATTTCTATTATCCTTATTTTAGCAGTCAATATTTGATACCATTTAACTGTATGTTGACTGGCCCACTGGTTTTACATATAATGCCCTAGGTGCTCTCGATTAAACTGAGGGTTGCCACAGCCCACAGTGTTTGCATGCCAGCGTTTTGCAAGCATGTGGTTGCCAGGTACCACAAAGATTTATAACTTTGAGTTATGGTAGCGCTGTAACAGAAAACCCAAATTTTGTGTTAGAACACCTAGACACCATCGAAATTGGTTTTAAAAGTCATGCATGGATTCAACAGGATGAGATAGCATGTCTTTGGTGCACTGTGCTGTAGTATGGCAAAGATTATGATTAAAGATGTTATTTCGTCCTTAGTCAACACCATAAAGTACAAAAGCCAAGCATTTATCATTTCATTCTTTAGTTATGAATCCCCCAAGTACTTGTTTCATTTTAGGCTGCCAAAACATGCTTTACCTCCAATAACAAGCCCAGGAAGAATCAATAAACTATGGGATTGTTATAAAACTATGAAACAGAAGTTGGCTTCCATCCAAAGTGCACTCTAATTTTTCGCAGTCTGTCAGTTTTCTAAGGGGGCTGGAAGCACAGAAAATAATCAGCAGAACATCCCATAAGTGTGAATGTGGAGCAGCAGATGTGGCCGGGGGAGAAAAGGCTCTCGGGCCATTGTTTAGCACTGGGTGCCATTTATGTGGTTGTCAGGACAACAGTATGCCACTTTTATCCATTTCCCCATGCTGGACGCATGCTAATGGGAGATCATAGCTCTTATTGACAAAGATGAGAGAAGCTGAACAACAAACAAAATGATGCCGATGAAAGCCAATAATATTCACCGAGCTTTCATGGCCGAGGTGCAAAAAAGAGAGCTTTTATTATTTATCATCACCCAAATTTGTTTGATTATCATTTCATGTTTTATCTGGCGCACAGAAAGGATTTCTAGTCTGCTTAATGCTTAGTGATGCACATCCAGCTCATTCCATCAACCTCATTAAGTCAGAGGTTTCTGTGTGGTAACATCTGAATTGTGATCGCTCACAGAAAGCCCAAAACGACCTTGATTAGTAGACATAATGTTTTCTAAAACAATGACATGAGAGAAAGTAGTATCATTCAGAATTCCTGGTCAGCTGTCCAATCTCTCTTTTGTATGGATGCTGCCTTGATCTCTGATAAAGTTCTCTTGTTGGCAGTGATGCCATGATGAATGCTACTGCCTCTACCATTTCATTCAATAATTCTATTTACTGTTATCTGTGCAACATCCAAACCTTAAAATGGGAGAGGTTTTCATTGCAACCACAGTTTTTATCTCACTTACATTTCATTTGTTTTGTTCTTGCACTTGCTTATTCCTAAACAACCTGATGAGCCACAATACGTTTTGTTTAGCCAGCTGTTAAATGAACTCACAATCATACAACACTGCACTCCAACTACAAAGCTGTCATATACATGATGAAGCTTAGAACCATGAATAAGACTATTGCCAATACTAAAGTAATAGTTGCAAACTGCAAGGTACATTTTTTTAACCTAATTTACCAGAAAAGTTTAGTTGAGATTGACTCTATAGTGTATAGTGCAAATTTCATGGACACCCAATACATGGGTACTACTATGGAAGCTTCCCCCCAATCTTTGCTGCTAGAACAGCTTTTGTTCTTCTCATAGGGCTTCCACTAGATTTTGGAATATGACTGTGAGGTCAGTTTCTGATGTTACTTAATAAGACCTGTCTCACTTTTGGCATTCCAGTGCCTTTTTAAGGTATCTGATGTAGCTAAGGTCAAGATTCTGTGCAAGTTCAATCAAAGTTGGCAAACCATTGCTCTATGCACTTTACTTAAGGACAGCTTGGGGAAAGTTGGTCAGCTGACTTGCTGGAAGCTCTAAATGTATTATATCAGTCACTGAGATATTTGGTATAGCCCATTTTACTGCCACTGTTTGCCTGTGGAAAATGCAGAAATGTTTGCTTTACGAACGTTTGCACATACGAACAATGTGTAACAAGTGATGGTTGCTTGGTAAGTTTGGTAAAAGCGGCACCTGCCATTATCACATCAGAATTAGTACATGTATGCAATAGCAAATCACAGTTTGTGGGTTATAGTGTCACATTACTCCAGCTCGGTTCAGCTAAATTTCAAACACATTGCTAGTCTAATCAAACATTTAAAAGAGTCCACTGTGAACTACACCAAAAAATGGCTTTGGCCCTGAAGGATTAAACAAACGATGGGGTACCGTTTCAGGTTATCATAAATATTTAAAGTGAATTTAAACAATATGTTGAATGCACGTTAATGTTATTAGGTTGCTGCCATTTAGCTAGTTATATAACTAGAATATCCATATGGCTTTTCAGTACTTAAAGTACACTGCTGACAAACATATTTCAGAATGAAATCTCTCCAATAATATAGCCTCTAAGTTTTGTGAGCAGTGTATGTAAGCTTATAAGTGTTACCATTTTTGCATTCTTTTAATCAGACCTAGTTGTATTTTTAGGTGTTATATTTGCTGTTAATGGTTTCTGATAAAGTTACAGTATGAGTGTATTTTAATGGGTAGTTAATACAACAGTCAAATTGCTAATAGTTACATATATATCTTGCTAAGGAATGCTAAAGATATTGCTAAATGACTACCAGAGTGCTAGGAGATACTGTTTCATGTTTGTGTATATTAGAAATAATGAAAATGTTTGAGTCCAAGAAGTTAATTTAGAGCTGATTGTTAGTTATTACGCTGCTCACAAAAATTAAGGGATGTTATGGGATAGTTCATTTTGAAGTATCGTCTAATTTTTGTGACCATATATATGGATACTAGTTACTAGGCCACATTTTACTTAATATTAAAAGCCTTATTTCATCAATTAATAGAAGCTTAGGTAAATAATATGAGATAAGCTGTGTATCTAAAAGGGTCAGGCCATCTTTAAAATTATCCCTGATTGTTTATAAGAGCCTCCTGGTTAATAAGTTAACATGCACTCACTTTATTGGGCACACCTACTTGTTTCAACACGCATTGTCCATTTGATCATTTTCCACCTTGTAGTTCTTCAATTACAGACTGTAGTCCATCAGTATCACTACATACTTTGTTCATCACCTTTACTCTTTACTCAAACAGTCAGAACCAGCACAGGATCAGCAAAGATCAGCTTCTAATTGTGGTGGATCATTCTTATCATTGCTCTGACACTGGTGATGGTATGTGGGTACGGGTAGGATTAACACAACAATCAAATAAAGTAAGGCCAACAAATAACTACAATGTAGTGGTACCTCTGGTTCTTGTCGAATTCGGTTCTTGACACATTTTGACTAGTACAATATATCTCAGTTCTCGTTGTCTGCTCTGTACTCAGCGCAGTCGAGCCGGGCAACTTGTTATACAATTATGATATTGATGGAGACGGTAGTGAATATCAATAGTTTATGATATGAGCTACTTCTACAGTGGATAGCAAGGGATAGTGCATAAGTGCATGTTGCCTTACATCACCAGAGTGTGTGTGTGTGTGTGTATCTGTGTCTGTGTCCGTTCGCAGTGTTCACACTGCTTGGTTGTATATATAGATATAATGCAAGGTAACGCTAAAGTCTCACCGTTACATATCATTAGCATTAGCATTAAAGTTTGTTTTCATTTTCCCAAAGTTCTCTAGTGACACGGCGACAATTCATTAGACCACCTCTGCTGTGACCTGGGTTCAAGTTCTTGCTCATGGCCAGATTGTGCGTCACAACTCAGGGGACAGAGGATCATGACATGGCACTGCTAAAGGGACCCCTACCCAGCCCCTTGATTGACTTGCCCTGTTTAGGGTACATGCTATTCTGGGGGTTAATCATGCTAACTGCATGACACTGCTAACTTTAGTTGAAAGTGTTGATTATAAGTTCAGGCTGGTTTGTGTTTGATGTTGACAGAAAATGTATAAAAACTTTAATGTAGCTATGGTAATTGTAAGTATTTGTACACAGTTTGATTTTATTTGTCTTTTATGTTTTGTACTACTTTCAAGTCTTTTTTTATTGTAAATAACTTTCCATCTGACATCGTCGTGTGTCTGTGTGTGTACGTACAATGTGTACAGTATGTATTACATTGTGGGGAAAACGCTGACATTTTTACATTGTGGGGACACCTTGCTGGTCCCCAAGAGAATATTAGCATTTTTGATTATATGTTTTTAATGTTACAAATGCTTTTTCATTTACAGAAACCAAATTCTTGTCAAAAGATTTGGTATAGGTTATGGTTAGGGTTAGGTTTAGCATTAAATGGCTACAATGATTATTATGTCAGTGAAAGCTTGCCACAATCATGGAGAGTGTGTGTGTGTGTGTGTGTGTGTGTGTGTGTGTGTGTGTGTGTGTGTGTGTGTGTGAGTGAGTGTGTGTGTGTGTG
>JAUZSU010133556.1:0-16370 GCA_034780255.1 Parotocinclus maculicauda
GTCATATAATTCAAGCAATGGTGGGTTAAGGGCCTTGCTTAAGGACCAATCTGTGGCAGCTTGGCAGAGGTGGAATTTGAATCCTGGACATTGAGGTCCAGAGTCCAGTACCCTAACCGCTAGGCTACCACAGTCCCAGATCAATCTATCGTATGGCACAAACACACACACGCACAATCACACACTAATGGCCACTTTTAGAGACACCAATTAACCTAACACGCATGTCTTTGTACTGTGGGAGGAAACCGGGGTACCTGGAGTAAACCCACACAGGCACTTCTTGCTGTGAGGCAGTGGTGCTACCCACCAAGCCAAGGTACTGCTCATGTTCAATAATCCAGGATAGAAAATACAGGATCTACAGTGTGATCTTAATGTGATGTTTCTCCATTTTGATAAATTAATCTGTTATAAAAATTAACATTTTACGTCTACATTTAATTCTGTCACACTCTTGATGCGCCTCTCCTCCTCCATAAACAGCCAGCATGCACCATAAGAACTAGAACTCAAGTCACTGCAGTGGTGGGCTAGCATATTAGACTACTGCAGAATAGAAAAAATCCATACGGGTTCCTACGTAGTGCAGCAGTTTTTAAAGATTTTGATTTTAACATGTCAGCACTCCCAAGATCCACGAGAAAAGATAGAGCAGCTTGTTTGATTGCACAGAATTGCTAACGTAACATGCCAACCTTCATCACCAAAACTCAAATTAAAAAAGTATATTGGAGCTATGGCTTTGGATATTGGTAGCTTGGGGGCCCAAGGGTGAGAGCTGTCAGTTATAAGCTTCAAGGAGTTGGATGACAATATCACACAGGCTACTGACTGTGTGGAGTTTGCATATTTTTTCTGTGTCTGCGTGGTTTTTCAGGTAGTCATGTTTCTTTCATTGTTCCAAAGATGAGCATTAGGTCAACTGGCATATCAAGTGTACTAGTGTGGGTGGGTGTGTGTGCAGATATGCACTCCTGATAGTGCTGGGTCCCACCTTGTGCTCTGGTTAGGCCCTGGTCCTGAGCTGGATTAAACAGCTTAATGGTTTGTAAGTATTGGAACGTGACTATATGTTTTAAATGAAATGTTTGGGTGTCCACAAATCTTTGGCCATATAGTTAAATATAAGAGATAACTCCAAACATATTTAATATTCATTTCAGAATATCCCTCCCACCATCTTTCTCCTTCTCTCAGGGTTCAGCAGACTCCTACACAAGTCGTCCCTCAGACTCTGACGTGTCTCTGGAGGAGGATCCGGAGGCCCTGAGGAAAGAAGCAGACAGACAGGCACTAGCCACCCTTGAAAAAGCCAAGGTCTCTCACTCTCTCCCTCTTTCTCATTCTCACTTTGTGTGCTGCATAGTTCTTTCTCTGCTGGTTTGTTGCAGTTGTCCTTTCTTCTCTCCTTAATGAATGTGCCCACTCTGTTCTGCTAAACACTATTCCATGTGTGACGTCTGTATTGACGCGCATTGTGTACTTCTCTTTTTTTTCACAGACTAAACCAGTCGCATTTGCCGTAAGGACTAATGTTGGCTATAACCCAGGTCCTAATGATGATGTTCCAGTGCAGGGCATGGCCATTTCATTTGAAGCCAAAGATTTCCTGCACATTAAGGAGGTCAGTTCTACCTCTCTTCTGGGAAACATAGTCATGGTCTGAATATCAATGGTGTTTTCTTGGTGCTTCCAAAATCTTGTTACAGTCTGATTGGTTCAGAAGCGTGTTTTTTCACACCAAAACGTTATCATTCTGCTGGCATGTTGCCAAGTATCGACAAGCGTTATGTCCTTAAACATATGACAAATATAAATAACTCAGTAAACCAAATAAATAATGAAATTTTATGGTTGAATTCTTAATTAACTTTATTTTTTTTTAGTCAATTTGCTCTTTGTATATTAAACTAGTGGCAGAGTTATAAAAACCATATGAATTTGGAGCGTAATGTTAGAGCGGGGTAGATGAATTGTTATTGTTGCACAACAAGGACTCATTTGTTGTGGATCTACTTTTCGACTAAATGTTGTTACGAGAGGGCATCCCGGAGATCTCGCTAAATCCCACAGACAAAAAACAAATACGGGGAAAACCAAGGAACATTTATTAAACAAAATCAGGACTTTAAACTATAGTTAAAAATAAATCCACACACGAGTCCGGTAGGGGCTTTGAGCCCGGAGTCCAGAGTCCTGTGGTGGGGCCATGGAACTCACACCTGAAACCGCCCAGGGGTCCCCGAACTGCCTGAGGGCTGAAGGTCCACTGTTGACTGAAGAGTCGTGATCCAGGGTCCGCGAACGGGCTGGAGCGACAAGGGTACAACGGCCGACAAAGGGGGGTCATAATGGCACCGCGCCAGAAGGTCCACAAAATGACTCCAGTGCCAGGGGCCAGGCAACAGCGCCTGAAGGAGCTGGGATATGGTGACGAGCCCAAAAAGGAAAAGTAAATGAAAACTAAAAGCAGCCTGAACTAAAAGAAAAGAAAAGGACAAAAAGGGGATAAAACAAAAGGACGACTTTCAGAGCTGGAGATCTCAAGATGGCCGAAGATCCAGGGGGCTGCCCTTTACGACCGGATGCAGGGGTCGACGCCGATAGTGACCTTGCCTCCAACCACTGTCTTCAACCAAATCATGGCTGTAATGTGTTATTCGTAATTACACACTCCCCCTCGTTCTCTGTTATTTAAATAATATTTACTGTACTCCCATTTTAATTCTAACAAACATATGTTAATCCACCGTCCCATCCACAGAATACTGAACACCAAACATATACAGATGTGGATCATGGTTAGTAATATAATTAAGAGATGCAGAGTGTGTCTGTGTTTGTGCCAACAGAAGTATAATAATAACTGGTGGATAGGACGTTTGGTGAAAGAGGGCTGTGAGGTTGGTTTCATCCCCAGTCCAGTAAAGCTAGAGAGTACTCGTCAGCTACAGGAGCAGAGGAGTAGACAGAATAGATTAAGCTCCAGGTAAGATTCAACCAATTCAACCTTTTTCTGCATAGGTTTTGACAGGTTTTTCCTTATCACTGTCACCCCTGGCATCTTATTTGTGGTCTTGACTTGGCTTTTAGTAAAGCTGCTTTGCGTCAGTGTCTAATATTAAGCACACTTTGTAAACCGGCATAGTCAGACTTTCCATGCAGACATGATTTCCCATGTCTTATGGATAAATTCTCCAAGAGTGACCCAGAGTCATAATGACTCTAATATGGACAGTTGCTTATAAGGTATAATTGGAACCAATGCTCCAAAATGCACCAAATCCAAATATTGAATGTTTATTCAAACACTTGTTGCACTTTAATTTAATACCATTTACCAATTTAATACCAATACCATTTAGTTGGTATTTACTACCAATTCATTTTAAAACAAATTGTGTGTTTGTGGATTTACCTGCAAATCTTAACAGGTTTTTAGATGGATTGTGTTGTTGCTTTATTAATCATTTATAAGAGCATGAGGTAATGTCTGCTAAGATGAAGACAAAGTCACTTTGGACAAGGACATCTTCTAAATGCTGTAAATATAAATGAATTCTGGTTCGGAAGATGCCAGGATTGCAGCAGTAAAGCATCCTGGAACTTTGAATCCAATCACCTGTTTTGTATATTTGGATTTCTCGCAATCAGGGCACTGCATTGTTTTCCACCTATAAGGTCGCTTCTCCTGGTAAGGGTCACAATTATCACACCTCATTTGGCCAGACAAAGCAGAACCCAAACCCTGGCCACCATGACCATTGACTAGCATCTTAGAATGCTGTTCCACCTGAGCTCTTAGCATTGTACATAATTAAGCTTCTGTCGCCCTTTGGTTTTCAGGGATGTTGGATCAAATATCACCACAATGTCCAAGCACAGTTGTGTGCCAATATTTCAATAAATATGTTTTAAAAGTATACCAGAATATACATACAAGAACATACAGGAATAAAAGATTTATAAATTCATACCTTCAAAGTAAAAGCAGATTCATTTCTATAGCGCTTTTAACAATGGAGCATCGTCTTAAAACAGGTCTTTACAGGTTTTAATTATCTTCAATTATTAAGTCCAAACTGAGCAATCCTAGGGCGACGGTGACAAGGAAAACCTCCCCAAATATTACAAGAAAGAAAACTAGTCAATTATTAGCTCATCACAATTATTACAACAGCATCAATTTACCGCTAATTGTTTCTGCAACAGTAAGTCTGGTGGAAGCTCCAGTCTGGATGTTGCTTAAGGAACACGCAGACCCACTCCACCTGGTACAGGTACACTCAAACATGATATATTAACATTCCTTCACCAACACCTTCACCTCACAGCTTTCCAAATACAGCTTTTTCTGAACTGGTCTCATGCCAATGGTTTGAGCTTTTCCTTCACCCAATGTATTTTCACATATCTACATATTCTTCTGTCATTTCACTCTTACGTTTTTCCCTACAACTCTCCTTTGTGTAGTTTTTGTGATGTTGTCATATTGAGTGGGGGCCAAAAGACAGCTCTAATGAAAATGCTTCTCTTTCGCATATTTATTCCATTCAATTCATTCTTTACAAATCATATGATCTGTACAGGGGCATATCTACAGGTGTGTTGTGGTGGCCAATCGTCAAAGGCCATTTTTGAACATTCATTAAAATTGATGTAGTTAAGCCTCTATCTCAAATGCTTTCCTGCTCCCTACTTAGGTGCGAATTAAGTTAACAGTTACCTTCACTACTTGGTCCACTCTGTGTATGATAAAAAGACATTTGGGAAAGCGTCAGTCGGTGCAGCTCTAAGCAGATACTACAGAACAAGCCGCTGTAACTATGTTGGCAAAAAAATGACATAGTATATTAGGTTTTATTGTGCAAATAGGTCATATTAATTGTGCATCACCTTTTGTAATGTCGCTTGTAGCTTGTGTTATTAGTGTAGTATTAGTTTTAATTAGGCTAATTCCTGTAGGCAAATAAATAAACATCAATGGCTTGTTGCGGTTATGTCATTTAAGCCATAAACCTGATTGGTACTGTTTCATTTTTTTAAGAAATTAACTGCCTGATGACCAATTATGTTATGCAGTTGTTCTTGGAAAATAGAGAAAAAGGTAAATGTCATATTACTAGAAATGCTGCTGACAGTGAAAACCCCTCAATGAATCAGTGTTTTTATCCAATCCCCGTTTTCACTGAGTCTTGAATGATCTTGAGTTTATTTTATTTGATGTTTTGTCAAAAAGTGTTGGTATTTATTTATATTTGAAACCATTCGCTGGACATGAATCCAAAGTTTGGATGATCTGATGATCCTATCACTATTTCACCATATTTCCAAAGACACTCATGTGATTTTATTGAATGCTTGGATATCTCTGTCTTCAAGTGTCCCCATAAATACTTGTTGAGAATAAGCTCTGGTGATTGGGGAAAGTTAATGATAGTCAGCACTCTTTGGTCTTCTTTGGTTGTCAAGTATTTGTTGCAAAGCTTTGAAATGTTTTTTGATTACTTTTCTGCTGAAGTCCTTCTCCAGAAAGGCCCAAATTAAAATTTAGTGTGGCACAGTGTTACTGTGGTCAGCTCTGTGAGCTCACAGCTCTGAGATCCTGGGTTCGATCCTGACCCTGGACCCTTGAATTGAGTTTTTACTTCCTGTTATTTGTATAGGTTTACTCTGAGTGTTCCTGTTCCATCCCACATCTCAGAGACATGCATTGTATTAATTGGTTACTATAAATTGGCCCATGACTAATCTAATAATGTCATTAAGGGAGCTTTTAATGTGACTTTCAAAACCATATGAACAAACTGAATACATTTAGACTTTTGGCTCCCACTGTATGTCATAAGCAGTATATTTAAAGGTGCAGCACTCTCTTGTTTGTGATTTTTGCTTTCAGTCTCTACTTTCAGTGTTCTTACCCATGTCCATTTCTGGTACACATTACTGTATGTTGCACTTCCACTTTCTTTTCTTCTCCCTACACATCTTCCTGTCCCTCTTACCCTTTCTGTCTTCCTTCCTTGCTCTGTCTCTTTATCTCTCTGCCTCTTCACCAATCCCTCCACCATCTTCCCTTTGGTTCGGTTCCCTGTGTAGCTGATATGTCAGCGCTTTATGATGATTCATCGGACATTGAGGAGGCGGATCATGTTGACACCCGGGACCGCAAAGGTGTGGCCGGCAGTGTCACGTCTCCTCAGGGCAATGTACCCCGCCTGCCCTTCTTTAAGAAGGTAACCATAGTGATAGTCATGACCCAGAGTGCATCAGGAATTGCCCCTGACCATTTCAGATGAATGCCCGTAATCTGTAACCATTTTTGCTAATGCAGCCTGCGGTTCTGTACGTGTTCCCAGGAATTATTCCCAAAGTCTTGTTTAAGAGTCCTGAGCACAGTGTGGCTGTATGACTCACACTACTTTACCCTCTGGGTTTTGAACATGCAAGCATGACGAATTCTGCAATTAGCTCGTAACTAATTGAATGTTGATGTGTGTGTACTGGGAGGGCTTTTACCGACATACTGTAGACCAATGACCAATTTAAGCCTCTGCTCACTCCCCTGTCTTGTTTTTTCCTCGGTTCTTTTTCACCCACTAATTCTGGCCCTCCCAGCCTACTGAACGTATTAACATGCTGTCAATAACATCATCTGCTTTGTGCCTTTGTTTCTTTTTTCTTCGTATTGACTCGCTTTCTCACTGGAATGCTAGGTGTCCCAGCCAAACAGAAACAGAAATCGGTGAGTCACGACAGCAATTGACTGTTAGACTGCAGTCTCATTTGAGTCAACTGTATGTCTTTTAGGCCTTATGTTTTTGTTTGTTGTTTTTGGCTTAGACAACGGAATTTGCAACCTAATTCGGTGGTAACCATCCAACGTGGTGTTCTTTCATCATTGAAAAAATAATAATTAAGTCACTATTTCTTTAACTGGAAGCTCCCAAACTTTTTCAGCCTACGTCCTTATGCTGATGCCCAATATTCCCACAAAGAACCAGTCAATAAGCCCACAGCTTAGCATGACTCATAGTTCTTTAGCTGGATATGATCAATGTGCGAGCTGTCTCACTGCTGCTTTTCAGCAATCGAGGGAGGCTGGCTGAGCATTTCCATTGTTGCATCGGGCCTTGACTGAAGAATAAAGAAGCTCAGACTAAAACAGTACAATTTTGAGGAAATGGCTATTTAAAATTAAAAAGTCATTCTGCACCTTACAAAGCCATATCTCTAGATTTTGTGAAACAACAGACCAGAAACTAATTAGGCTTGACATAGTGTCACAATAACTCACCTGGTCACCGCATTTGAACTACAGTATATGGCCAAAAGTTTGAAGACGCCCCTTCTGATTATTGATCTGTTACTTCAGTCACACTAACTGCTAACAGCTTCATAAATGAAGCGTTCAGGAACGCAATCTCCATGTATATACAGTGTATTAATGTGTATTACAAGCACTTGGGCAATAATAAGATTTCTAATTTATAACCAGCCAATAGTCTTACATAAAAATGTGGCATAATCTTTAAAGATTAATAATTAAATAATGATATTCTTCATTTGTTTGGGCATATACTGCGTTTGAGTGAGTTTGTTGCATTTAATAATCTGATCATAATCGGATTTGTGCAGTTAGCTATATATAAACTATATATAAAGCATAATAGAAACTACATTAAGAATTCTAATAAACGGAGCTGGATTTTACTCCAGTAATCAGATTACTCATGTATTCATATGTATTTTCATACCCCAATTTCTGTAAAAATACCCCAAAGTCTCTAGACTATAAACAGTTGACCTGGCAACCATGTTTGGTTCTGCTAAGCGCTTCCAAGTTACATTTACATGCATGCACAGACTGAGATAACTGATTGAAATTAGAGTAAGGATATTCATATGCAAAAAAGTCTGATTATTGTACTTTACGAGGCGAGTCAAAAGACACAGGACTCCCTTTAATTTCAGAAACTAAAGGGAAAATTACATATCTGAATACCCCAGCAAGTAATGAATGAGGGGCCCTATCTTTTAGGCTATGTAACATGGCCACCACCTTGAAGTCTGCAATATTGGATCAAGGGAAAGTTTTTCCAATGGAAATGTGGTCATATTGATACTCATGAAAGAATTGTCTCAAAATATATCTTGTGGTTTAAAAGTTATCAACACAGAAAGTTAAAAACTTTTGTTGTTCATCCCAGGTAACTGAATAATGAATTGATGATTCTGTTGTCTGGCGAAACAAAGCTGCTGGATCATAACAACAGACCTGAACAACTGACAACCAGAAAGATCACCAATTTTACACAGCAATAATACATCTCTTATAGCCAAATTAGAAGAAACCAGGAAGTGGACGACAAGCCATGCACAAAGAAACCTCAACAATGGTTATGACAACCTTAGCACGCGACGTGTCTTTTGACTCACTCTATATTGTAATCCAGCTCTTTTTATCATCTTTTTTAATCTGATATGTAGGCATTAATCCAATCTGAAAAATTGGAGTGTGCTGTTTCTATAATCACATGAATAATCAGATAACTGCATTACTGCAATTATGATCAGATTATTAGAAGCATGTAAAACACTCAGTGTCAGTTAAATGGGTAGTATTGAATACCCCACCCACAGTCTGCTTATAAAACTGTTTTAATACATCCCCATCAGGGTGTACCAGCCTGTCCAAGAAAAGGGTCTAAAGGGCCAAAGGAGTTCCATTCTGCAGGATCAAATTCTAAGGGAACAATTGTCATTCTCCCTACACAGAAATCCTTTTACTTTAGCTTAGACTGAGATGCATTATGTTGTATTTGAGCGTGAACTGAAACAGTAGTGGTTTCTACCTATGCTTTGATCTCTCTCTCCTTGCCTATTTTTTTCCTCACGGTCCATGCATGCAATACTAATGCCCACTGGCTATTTAATCCCTACGTGCATTTAAGGCAACAATAACACTTCTCCAAATAACCAAATAACCTCAATATCCATTAACTTTATATTTACCTTTTGAGGTTATTTAGCCAGACTAGATTAAATATGTTAGGCTCAGCTATTCTTCTCGCTCTTAAGGCATTCAAGTTTCCTTTCACTGTTTATGAATTTGCATTACGCAGTAGTTTGGTTCGGTGAGTAGCACTGCCGCCTCACAGCAAGGATGCTCTAGGTTCGATCCCAGGGTGGAGTGGCCTTGTTCCTTTCTTCGTGGAGCCTGCATGTGCTCGCCGTATCTGCATGGGTTGACTCCGGGTACTCCGGTTTCCACCCACAGACATGCATTAGATTTATTGATTACGCTAAAATTGGCCCAACCCAAGTTTACATATATAATTATATCGATAAAATGCGCATTGATGCGGATAGTGACTTTAAATAAAACAAATAAACGTGCTAATTTACAATGTTTTGCATGTTTGTAATGTTTGTAAAATCTTGGCCTCTGCCAATAAACTAAAAATGGTTTAACAAAACATTTTTCAGTCAACACAAAAAATGTTCATTCTTAAAAATTGTCTTTTCATGAAGCCTATTTTTTGTAGTCTCAGGTCTGGGTAACAAAATACAGTTTAATAGAAGTTTATCAAAATGCGGATCTTATCCTTACTAATTTGTACGTGTGTTCTAAATAATTTAAACCATTAACCATTGAAGAACAGAAGAACTGAGGCTATGTTTGTAGAGAAACAGATGGACTACAGACTGTAATTATAGAGCTACGACATTTCTATTATTCTTACTATGGCAAACATGAAAACATTTGGAAAATATTGGAGGAAGAGACGCTAAAACAATGTGATTAAATAAAGGGAATTATATGTCTGAGATAAACATGCCTGAAATCACACAGGGCAAGGCTCTTAATGTGTTTACATCCATGAGTCAGAATAGATTAATGGCTTCATAGATTAGAGAGGGAGTTAGGAGACAAATAAGGCTAAATAAATAATCTCCTGGTGAGCCAAACACAAACCGAAAGAGAAACAAAATCAGCATTTTAACCTGAATGGAAAAACTTGTACAGAAAGACAGGATGCAAACCGGGGTCAGTTAGATGGTCAAGCACAATGCTTAGCTTTATTGGCTGGAATTCTGCCTCTGGTGAGGTGGGGTTTGTCTGTTTCAAGCACAATAATTAGGGAGAGTAAACTGCTCCAGGTAATTACACTTTGCGAGTCCATTTAATCACTACTTTCATAGTTGTGCTCTGTCCATGAAGGGCCTATCCCGGTTCCACTAGTTAAAAAGGTCATGTACTGGGCTTTTGTTTTCCGTCTGAATCTATGCTTCACCAGGGGACTCCCCATTCCTTAGAGTCTCAGAGTTCCTTGGAACAGCTGGGGCTGGGTCAGTAGTGCATGTCTGGCATATATATATATATATATAGTACATCATAAGGCATCATTAGATTTGTTGTCTTAGCAATGATACAACAAACGTATATAACATATTGTCATCAACTGGGCCAAAAAATCACATCTTTTTCTTGTACACCAATCTTAATTCCAATCTTTGTAAGCTTTACCATATTAAAAAGTTGTTTCTTGGCAGCTACCCTTCTACAAAGACCATTGATCAACCTTCTTCGGACTGTAGAAGGGTCTTCTTAGAATCTAAGTAAAGCTGTGTGTAAGGGAGGTCACAGAAGGTAGTCTACAGAAGCTGTTTTTCTACTGTAAACAATTGATGGCCCAAGACTTTTGCACAATACTGTATATACAAAGTATTAGATGCAGGGGTGCCAATTACCAAAAATAATTTTTGGAGAAATTTCTTTCTTAGACTAAATTTTATCATGAGCTTTAGCCAATTCACCATAAGGTACAGTACATTCACCATAGGGTCGTATATGGTATGTGTCTGTCTTAGTGTGTGAATGTAATGTCTATAAACAATGTCTAGAACTATATTTAAATTTTTGTGATCCCTTAGATGGAACACGTTCCTCCTTATGACGTGGTGCCTTCTATGAGACCCATAATTCTGGTGGGCCCATCACTCAAAGGCTATGAGGTACGATCATTTCCCATTTAGTCTGCTGAGGCTCTGTAGCTCACCCAGCTGTATGCAGTGGATTTGGATTTATAAGTGGTTTGTATCAAGGCCAGAATAGTGCTCTATAATTACCAGTAGCCAGACAGACCGAGCTGGTAAATAGCATTGATGCAGGTTTGGCTCCTGTGAATGAAATGCTTATTTCTCTTTATTGCATATTTGTTTAAAAACAATTCTATTGTATATAATTTGAAAGTGTGTATTACTCTAGGTGACTGACATGATGCAGAAAGCACTCTTCGACTTCCTGAAACACAAGTTTGAGGGCAGGTAGGAGAATTGAATGCTATAAATGGACAGCCTTGTAATGATGTGGGTTTATTATTTAGTATTTGTTTCAGAATAAAATGTATGGTGCAAACGCAGATAAACACATCAGCCATAACATTAAAGCCACTTGCCTAATATTGTGTAGGTCCTCCTCTTGCCACCAAGGCGCTAACCCATCTAGGCATGGTCTCCACAAGACCACTGAAGGTCTGCTATCCTGTGGTATCTGGCTCCAAGATGTTACAGAGCCTTAAACCCTGTAAACTGCAAGATGGGGCCTCCATGAAAAGGACATGTTTGTCCAGCACTTCCCACAGATGACGATTGGATTGAGACCTGAGAAGTTTGAAATCCAGGTCAATACTAGGAACTATTTATCATGTTCCTCAATCCATTCCTGAAGAGTGCAGATGACTTGTTACAATAAAAGGGGTGTTTACTGGATAAAATATAAAATCCAAGATGAGATACATGGAACAAGTTGGGCATGGAAGAAAACATGTTCTGTATGGTATCGAGTGGTACATTTGTCTGACAGATGTTGCAGCTGGGCTTGGAGTTCTTGCACACTTGAAAGTGTCCAAGCTGGGACACTAAATCTAGTGACCGGGCAGTCCAAGGAAGTGGGAGAGACATTCCTGGGAAAGTCTTGCTGTGTATGGACTATCATTATACTGCTGAAAAAATGCCAATTGGGAGCCCTGCCATGAGAGGCAACACATGGCTGCAGATGTCTTGCACATGTCCTACAAAGATTTCCTTCATATTCGTACTAAGAGTTGACGACTCTCTCTCACTAAGAGGTACACTACCCAAAAGGAGACTCTGAGAACCTCTTTATAGGGGAGCGGAGGAAGCACTTTTATGCTGTCTTGTGGCAAGACCTAGTGTATATTCAGACCAGACCTGTAATCAAATATCTGCGTGAGACGTAATTTTGTAACAATTTGACATTTATATTTGGGTGCATTTTTTGTGAGTACATTTGTCCACCAAATCTCACCAAGTGCCCACTATGAAATATCAGAGACCACTAATTAGAAGGGATTTACTTAATTTTGACTATGTAAAGTAAATTGTGTGACAGTGATAATGGCATTATAACACCAGACAAAAATAAATTCTAATTGTGTTGTTTTACATATTGCAGAATATCTATTACACGGGTCACGGCTGATATCTCACTCGCCAAGCGCTCTGTCTTGAACAACCCCAGCAAACACACCATTATTGAGCGTTCCAGCACCAGATCTAGTTTGGGTATGATAATCATGCACATCAGCAGGAAACAGCATTTCAGACAGCAAGAACTGTTATGTCTACTAAGTAATCCAGAGTACATACATTTTCTCCCAAGGTTTTTCCGTTTCAGAGTTGCTCTTTGGAGATTGCATTGGTTTTTCCTAAACATTCTCTTAAACATTTCACTGTGAGCTATTGTGCCTGATTGGCTTCTTCTTTCTTTTTCATTCTGTCTTTCCTGCTCTTTTCATATACCTCTCGTTTCCACCATACCCTCTTCCTCGTTTCCCTTCCTTCTCTCTCAACCTCAGACGTACTGGGTACGTATCTTCTCATCTCTGCTCATATTTCAGCATTGGTCCATCTGCATTGCTCAAATTAATCTCTCTTAAAACAGGCTCTTAACATGCTTGTCGCATGCGTGATTTATCAGTGAAATACTTTTTAAGATTTATTAACACTTTCCAGGTCCAATGATTACATTTGTGTGGTTTTAGCGGCATAAAATCATGTAACGTAATGTCTTTACATGATCATTTCTTCATCTAAACTTATTCCTGGGGTTAAAACATGTTGCCTTTAAGACTGGAGATGTGAATTACATTTATTAGTATTGGCTGGTCTCATTATTTAGGATAATGAACATCTCATTCTGCCACCTACAGCTCTGGAAAAGAGAAATGTAAGAAATCTTCTAAAAATCAACATATCTACATACTAACACAGACGCACCTCGTTCTGTACTGCTCACAAAACTTAGGGGATATTTAAAAATTAGATATCCCCTAATAAATTATCCCCTGATTCTTGTGAGCAGTGTACTTAATAAGGTACTGATTAGGTGGTTACGTGAACAAAATCTAATTTACTGAGGAAAAGTAAGAGACACATGAAAGCTGTGACTTGCGAAAACTTGTTTTCTAAACTTTCCAAACATTTATGTTGTTGAGTTAAAAAATTAATACTAAAACACATACTGAATTACAAGGAAGAAGAAAACTGGCTAAAATAATACATTGCGTCAGTCTTGGCTTTGCAATAAGAGCAGTTTGTGCTGCCACATGTTTTTATGCGTCTGAATTCATATCCGAGGTCAGGTTCACAAGGACTAGTCATAGCTATGCTAGCTAACTTCAGAAATGGGCAAAATCCGTCTATCCATGTGCCATCCAATGAAGAACTGTAAAGTACTCCAGCTGGCAACTGAGTGTATTTGCATAACGGTATTCCTGGTAATAGCATCTTAACCATGTGGGAAGTAAAAACTGGGTCTTCTACAATTTTCTATTATAATTTTTATTACGTGATATGGAACCTTGAAATTATCAGAACAGCCAAAAAATGTGCCTGGAGGAGTTGTTTCTCGAGTGGTAAATTTCCCACATAATGTCATTTCAGCTCCCATAGATACACAGCATTTCAGACCTTAACATCCATTTACAGCACACAATCCTGCATGACTGCAGACTTGACATATATACTGCACTGTCTTTAGTTCTACATCCAACACATACATACATCTGTCATCAGGTTGGGACTGTTGTTGTGCTACTCGTCCAGTAGCATTGCTGGTTTATTAAACACCTCAGTGTCAATAGTCGCTTAAGATTTGTCCACCTTTCCAATAGTCCCGAATGGGGAAGACAAAATAGCACATAAAACACACCAAAATGCCTGGATCCTGTAAATGTCAATGCTGTGCTGAAAATGGTCTACTAACCAAATACTTTTGTGACTTGGCAGATTGTGGTGCTGTGGTCCCTTCCCATTGATGGGTGTTGTAGAAAGGATGGCAAATGTTCATAGATGAGCTATAGTCCATCACATGTACAAACTGCATAAAATGGTCACATGTACTGTACTGTGCAAAAGTCTTAGGCCACCGTTGGTATTAGATATACCATCATTTTAGCACTATATAATTAGCTCAGTCTCTTATTAGAATACAACCAGAAATAGGCTGTGGTTACAAGTAGATGCCAAGTTGAACCTTCTACAGTCTGAAGAAGCTTGATCAGGAAGCGTAGCAGCCAGGAAACCACTCTTTCACTAGGGAAAATGCTAAAATATTCAAAATCTCACAAAGATTGAAATGAAGGTCAGTTGAAAAGAGTATTATAGAGTGATGAATTCAAGATTTTGGGACAAATCTTAAGTCATCAACAAAATATTTAAGCAATAGAAAATGAAAGGGAGTGTCTTATCACAAATGCTGAAGATGAGTGCCATAGATAATCGCAGCCATGATTTTATTTGCGATAGAGAATAACCTTGAGTGTTCTATAGCTTTTATACAAAGAAGAATTAATCAAAGAAGATCTGAACTTCATACTGAATATTCTATAATCCTGACAGTATATTCCGCTTAAAAATAGTTGTTCTTACACAATGGTCACAATACTGCTCTAACACGGTATGTTGCATAAGGCAAAAGATGGAATTAATTAAGAAGTAAATTATATAATTAAGTTATTTGTTAGGGTTATTCCATGATTTGTATACTGTATATCCCTGTTAATTACATTATTTGTGAAAAACCCTGTTAAATACGTTATTTGAAGAAAAAAAAAAAAAAAATATATATATATATATATATATATACATATACATATATATACATATATATGTATATGTATATATATATTTTTTTTTTTTTAAAGCCCTGTTGTTATTCACTGTTATCACAGTGAGAAAGCTTCCTAACCAATCAGATTGCAAGGGTGCAACTAACTGTTATATAAATGGCCATTCTTCCATTTATAAGACATTTGCTCAGTACTGTATGTACAAGATACTAGCTGTATCTAATACCAAGTGACTACATGCTGCATGTGCACATTTTAATTAGCTGTTTCAGGTGTGTGGAGCAAGAACAACAAGATGTAGTTTTGTTGTTAAGGTCTCTGCTCTAACAGACCATAATGTGCATGATACTAACAAACCACAACTTAAGTGTTAAGTGCACTAGTATATCTGTTGACTTTTCTCTTTAAAATTAGCATACTGTTTATTTATGAATAACATTGTTAACATAAAAAAGTATTTTAGGTGCGTGTGTTGTGTGTAAAGATGCATGCATAGTTATCTCCTATTCTCTCTGTTAGCCGAGGTCCAAAGTGAAATTGAGAGGATCTTCGAGTTGGCTCGGACACTGCAGTTGGTGGCTCTGGATGCGGATACCATTAACCATCCATCTCAGCTTGCTAAAACATCTCTGGCACCCATAATAGTTTACATTAAGATTGCTTCCCCAAAGGTAGTCACTTGGCACGCAGTACAGCTTAAAACAGCACTGTTAAGTCAATTGTTTCATCCACGTACATGTTTCAGATTGCTTTCAATTGTGTTTCTGTCTTTTTTATGGATGTGTCACTGTATTTAAGGTTTTACAAAGGCTGATCAAATCCAGAGGTAAATCTCAGGCCAAACATCTCAACGTACAGATGGTGGCAGCAGACAAATTAGCACAGTGCCCACCTGTGAGTATTGGTCTGTAGTATATATATGTAGTAGTATTATTTTTTGCTACTGTCATGTAAATGATCAGGGTATTTGAAAAATGTAAATGATAAGAATACAAAAATAAACGCCAGTTACAAATACATAGTGGAATTCACACAAACACCAGTACAAGCTTGGCCGGAAACCTCTCTTAAACTTTAATTCCCGCCTCTGCATATGAATGTGCAGTGTTTACATTTACGGAATTTAGCAGACGCCCTTATCCAGAGCGACTTACAACTGATATGCTCTTACAATTTAAGCAATGGTGGGTTAAGGGCCTTGCTTAAGGA
>JAUZSU010133567.1:0-28461 GCA_034780255.1 Parotocinclus maculicauda
AATTTGGAATAAGGCTGTAACGTAACAAAATGTGGAAAAAGTGAAGCGCTGTGAATACTTTCCGGATGCACTGTAAATATACTGTATATGTTACTCACAAAAAATAGGGGATAGTTCAATTGGGGATATTTATTTTTTTAAATATTTTTACATTTTCTGTTTTTATTCCTGTAAAATACACATGCTATGCCATTTGGAGTTAAAATACTTTTTATTTCCTTTTATACATTTTATAATATAAGTGTATATAAAGATCTTATAGAGCAAATGGACTTTAAACTACACTTACCTGTAGTTACTTGTATTATTCCCAAGTTCATATCCTGATGTGGCTGCTTGTGGAATCTGAATATTCTTGATGTGCCTGTGTGGGCTTTCTCTAATTACTTCTGTTTCCTATAACACATCCTCAATTTGATGTCTCTAAAGTTTCCCACTGGGAGTGAGTGCTATGCTTGGGACTGCCATCCCGTCTCGGATGGGTCTCCGACTTTGTGTCCTGTGATGCTGATTAGGTTTTCCTACAACACACTTTGGCCAAGTCGGGTGTCAGAACCAACAGGCCGTGTTTGAAATCAGTAAGACTGGCATTCTAAGAAGGGGGTCCCAGCTTTATAAGTAGTCATGGACCTTACCTACTGAGCCACCACTAGTGTTTTTAAGCAAATCAACATTATTTATTAAATGCAAATGAGAATTTGGGAAAACCTATGGGTTCAAGCACCTGGTGGTTAAGGGCCTTGTTCAATTAGTCAACAGTGGAAGCTTGTCCAATACTTTACCTGCTGAACCACTGCAATATGTTGTATGTTTCTGGAGCTCTACACCACAGTCTGAATGTGTAGACAATAGCTGCAGCAGATTATAAAAAAAGGATCATAAGTGTTAACAAGGTTAGCAGGCCACCTAGAGTTAACTTGCATGATCTCTGCAGGAGGTACCCGGGATATGTCAACCTCTGGGCAATTGTGATTGTAATGCATACTTTGTGTGTGAAAGTAGAGCTGTAGAACACATTATCTCGCTCTTGGCCATTTTGCCATGACATCATTAAGTGGCACATGGGCCAAATGAAAAGCACTAAATTGAAGGAATATTTTAATGCTATCATTTGTTTTGCTCTTATTTATTTTTTTATTTTTTATTTTTGCTTTTTTTCCTTTAAGGCACTAAGCTAATCCTCCAGCCTCTGCAACCTCATTAACCACCAAACATAGGAAGTCATGCATGAATTTGTATGTAAATGATCATTTCAGTACATTGTGATGTAGAATTATTGGAATTCAATATAATGGGATGAAGAGGCAGCTCAGAAAGACCACAGTAACCTTTTATATTCAGGCATTTATTGAACGCATTGGCATGCTTATATTTGCAGGTTTGAATTAATATGTCATCATGTTCTTGATTTGTCCAGGATGCAAATATAGATAGATTTTATCTGGCCTAAACCTTTCCAATTTATTTTCTGCTTTTTTATTTTTAGGAAAATGTGTCCCACCATGCCCAGGGCACACCAAAGGGCAGTAATTCTCTCATTACTTTGGTGTGCATGGGACGACGTACCTCCAAGGACTTCCTGCTGAAAACTCAAGGTTCTAAACTCTGCCAATATATGTAGCTGTAGTTGGGGAAGAAAGGTAATTTAAGTGATTTTGAATGTGGGTTAGATGTTGGTGCTAGACAGGCTGTTGTGAGTATTTCAGAATCTGCTGATCTACTGGGATTTCCATTTTATTAATAGTTTAAACAATTCTCTTTTAAACATGTTAAAATGTTTAAATGTATTTAAGTTTCATGTCAAGACTATTTTACCTATAAATGTTTCATTTTGAAGTATCCTATAATTTTTGTGAGCAGTATGGATGTATAGACACTGTTCGGAGTATCTAGTGGCACTATCCCAGCGATCATGGTGCAGCTGCCCTTATTGTGGAACAAGACCATCACAGGACTGGCAAGGGTCAGTGTGACAGCACCAGAGGGATGATTTTCCTGAGTGATCTCCTATGCCTTGGGTACTTGGGTATAACCAATTGTCCGTACTGTAACATAATATTGTTAATGATTACTGAGGGACTGTGGTGGCCTAGCGGTTAAGGCACTGGACTTCTGGGTTCAAATTCCACCTCTGCCAAGTTGCCACAGTTGGGTCCTTAAGCAAGGCCTTTAACCCACCATTGCTTGAATTGTAAGTATGAGTTGTAAGTCGCTCTGGATAAGGGAATCAGCTAAATGCTGTAAATGTAAATGTAAATGTACTGAAGAACCAGTTAGCACAGTCACCTTACAGCTTCATGGTGCCTGGTTTGGACTCTGAATTTGCATGTCCTCCCTGTGTTGGTGTGGGTTTACTCTGGTTGCTCTGGTTTGTTCCCACATTCCAAAGGCATGCATGTGAGGGCAATTTGTGTTTCTAAAGTGTCATTAGTGTGTATGTGACCTACAATGGATTGGCGCACTACGGGTTTGTTCCTAACTTGCCGGCTAGGCGCTGGTTTCCCTTGACCCTTACCAGAAATAAGTGGATAAGAAAAAGGAATGAATAAATAATCTATCCTCAGTTATTTTGATATGTTAAAATTTGCCCTTTTCTGAAAGCTTGGACACCCCTGCTGTGAATCCTTCGTTATGCTTCCTGATGAACAGTACAACAAAGGAAAGACACAGCTTTAGCGGTTTGCATTCTGTCTCCTTGTTTGTGCCTTGCATAACCTTTAGTCAATTAGGCATTGCTGCTGTTCTGAATTATTGCCCTAGTCACCTAATGCACTACAGACAAGCTACAGTTATTATGTATTAGCTTACAACTGCGAGTGTTGAATTAAGACTGGGAGAGACAATAGAGGTCGGTGAGGAAGCTCGGTGATTAAACATACTCTCCCCAGCATTTGCACATGAATATTGTTCCAATTTCTCACATTAATGGGACCAGAGGCCTGACACATGACTCTATGTTAAATGTTTACAAACAGAGCTTGTAGGCAGACTCCTGTTCTCCTGCTCATGGAACAAACATTATAGGGTTCCAGTGCTGGCAGTGACCGATGCCTGATGCATCTTTTCCCTTACGGCTATTTTTTTACGGCCTTGGATAATGTGTAATAATGAACGGGGTGGTGTGCTTGAACCGTGATTTAAAACCTGCGCTTAAAAGTGCTTCCCTGTTTACGACATCATAACTTTGGATTTTCTCTGGCTTTTTACAGGTTAGTTCTTCCTCTGACAGCAGAATAAGGGCGCAATGTTTATCTGCTTTGTTCAGACTGCTTTCTTCTCCATTATAGCTTTGTGGGTTGCCGTGTAGGTTCAGGGTTTGTATCATTTCTGGAAGCCTATAAAGAGTCGACAGGAAGAAGACTTCCATGAGGCACTTCTACTCTGGAGCACAGGCAAGGGACATGAGATGGATCACCCATGCACCTGCCCTAGAGCAACCAGGTAATGGACAATCTAGGCAACCTTGTTACGGTCATCCATGCTCTCATGTCTCCATCAGTGCAATGGATCCTCCACCGCTTCTTATCAAGACGATGAAAAATGCCTAAATGATAATTGCTTTCTATGAATGCATGACGATTATTAACTGGGTTAGTACCTTGCAAAATCTGACAGGTCTCCATCTCGCTGAGATTAAGCACTGCAAGTTTAATGACGGTGTTGCTGAGATTGTCATAACTCATAACAGGGCCATTAAAAGGTTATTATAGGGAAGGCTGGAGCTTTTATGGGTTTAACTTCAGCATGGTGGCAACGAGCAATCTATCCCTTTTTTTCCTTTGCCTGCAGGGCCAGATCTCACAGATGTGTGAGTCATGTCAATTACTGGCCATTACAACAGAGTGAAAATAAGTCGCATATCAGAACAAAGGAGCAGGAAGTAGCTGAAATGCTGGTTGGAAGCGATGATGATGGAGTGGATAAGTGAGAGAAGAAAGGTTAGGAGTGACCCACCCCCCACCTTTAAAAAGTAAGCTTTATACAGTACCCTGCAAAAGTCTTTGACCACCATTAGATCTGACATATCACTGTTTTACAGTTCACATATAATTATTTCCCAATCTCTTTATTAAAATACAATCAGAAAATACTGGAGATGTGAATGCTACGGCAAGTATTTATTGTGACCTCCCCTTACACTTGAGCAACATCAACATTTAATAAGGATGCCAACTTGACCCTTCTACAGTCTGAAGAAGCTTGATAAGGAATGAACCTATAAGAAGGGTTGCAGCCAAGAAACCACTTTTTATAAAGGGTCAGTGTGAAAAGGCTAAGAGATGCTAAAGAGCACAAAAACTGGAATGATGATTGGTGGAAAAAGTATTAAGGAATGATGAATCCAAGTTTGACATGTTTGGCTCTATTCAATATTCAGTATGTTATACTGTATAAAGTCATTATACTTAAATCTACTAAAAAAACAAATGTAATCTTGGACTTTTGCAAAGTATTGTGTATTTCCTAAACCAAAAGTTAAAACAATTACATGTTTAAAAACGAAATCACCAATATTATCCAACTAATCCTTACCAGATCCAGAACCTGTCTCTCTAGAGTAAGTTACTGCCTAAGTGTCCCGTCTGATTATCTCTTTGTTTTGGCCAGAGCATTTTTCATAGGGCAACCTGAATAAAGAAACACAGAGTCCTTCGCTAAGAGAGCATCAATCAACTCCACGAAGCCTACACTGAAGTTTAGTGCTTGTGAATGAATTGAATCTTCATTCAAGTGTTGCAACATTGCCCTCTACAGTGGAAGCAGGAACATCTCAAGATGTCTGCGGACAAAAGAACAAAGGAATGCCAAAGGAAAGAACACAAAGGGACTGCAGGAGAAATCAATCTACTGTATGAATACCTGGTTGTGAGAAAATTTAGGGCTTACAACAATTAATGTAACATCCCCTAATTTATGTGAGCAGTGTATGACCATCACCTAATTCGTTATGTTGTCTACTAGAGAAGATTTAGCTCTCTGCAGTATTTTTGAGAAACACTATGTGTTGTTGAAAAATGTGCATTTAGAGTGTTTAGGACAACATTTTAAAGCAGTACTTGAATCGAGTGAAACCTGGGCCTCCAGTTCATCTCAGAGGTGTCTAATGGAGTTAATGCCAAAGCTATGTGCAAGTCAAATTCTCCATTAAAGTTCTCCATAGGAGTTTGTCTTGGAACTGTGGGACTGTGGTGGCCTAGTGGTTACGATACTGGGCTATGGACCAGAAGGTCCAGGTCCAATCCCACCTCTGCCACAGTTGGGTCCTGGAGTGAGGCCCTTGCTTGAATTGTAAGACTGTAAAATTGATTGTAAGTTGCTATGGATAAGGGCGTTTGCTAAGTGACATAAATTTAAATGTCCCAGAATGGAAGAAAACTGATTAACTGGCTTGTTGGGCAGTCAGAAAAAATAAATGTACCAGATCTATTTATGTATGTCTACAGAGAAAGCCACTTGTACCTGTTAGCTGTGAGCATGGCTGATTGAAATAGAAGGAGTATCTACATACTATGAGCCATGTGGTGTAAGTTATCTAGCCAGCTTTGTTGACTTTCTGAGGGTAACATTGGTGCCGCACAGCCCCAGCAACCAAGGTTAGATCTTCACCTCAAGTTAATGTTTGTTTGCAAGTTTGCATGCTGCTTAACCCAGTTTTTTCCCACATCCTAAATACGCATTAAAATGTTTTGGTTGTTTTAAAGCTGTTTGTAATTGTAAGTGTGAATTGCCACATGCGGAACAGGTGCCTTATCCAGGAGGCATTTCTGGCTTCCATGCGGTGTTTCTGGGAAGACTGGATTTGAAAAAGTATTATTTGTATTATTATTATTATTATTATTATTATTATTTAATTATTATTATTATATTCAGCATCTGGCAGCTTAATCACCAGTTGACCCCTCTTCAGCCAAACGATGCTTGATCAGGAATGGTCTTTTTGGAGGCACAGCAGCTAAATAAACACTTTCTTGGAAGAAATACACAATAAAAAGGCTAAAATATGCGAAAACACAACTAAGTATAACAACATGTTTTCATTACTTCATGAAACTTGCTTTTGGCCTATAAAACAAATTTGCAATGATGCTTTCTTGCATATCGTAGGAAATGAATTTATTCTTAGGAGATGGATTCTACAGGGTGAGTCAAAAGTCACAGGACATGTTGTGTGTTGCATCGTGGTAACGGTCGGTAACGGTCTTTGGACGACCAATACATGGCTTGGCGTCCACAGTTCCAGTTTCTCAGAATTTGTCTATAAGGGATGTGTAGTACCCAATTCCCAACAGATGTAACAGTGTTGTGTGAAATTGGTGATCTTTTTGGGTGTCGGTTGTTGAGGTCTGTGGCTATAATACGGCAGCTGGGTTCCCTGGACATCAGAATCTGCAATTCCATCTTCAGTTGTCTGCGATGAAAATTTTGCAAATCTGATTGCGACAATCGAATTCTGAGACAATTCTGGTCTTCTTTGATACCCATTACCACCTTTCCATTGGAAAGACTTGCCTTTCATCCAGCATGGCGCCTGTCATGATGGTGGCCATGTTCCAAATATAACCTAAAACATAGGCCTGCTCACACATTACTTGTTGGGACATTCATATATGACAAATTCCCTTTTGTTTCTAAATCAAAATAAAAGCGTGTCCTGTATTTCTGCTTCTCACCATTCATGTTATCCCAAACACATTCATTTGCATTAAGAACTGGGCTCTGGGGAGAACTCCAGAAACTCTGTTGTTTGATATGTGTAATGGTGTTGCGCTAACAAGCAGTTTGCTTGGGACATTTTCATACTATTAAATACATTTCTTCCCAGTCAAAGGTTTACCAAAGTGTATTGCATGAAATATTACAGCTTGTTTGTACTTATTACCATTCATGATGCCTTCAATCAAAAGCAAATCACCAACTCCAGATGTTGTTACATGTCCCCAAACTTTCACTGATCCACCAGCATGCTTGACTGATGGTTGTAGGCATGGTTCCAAGAGTCTTTCATTGCTTCAGCAGAATACAGACTAACATCTGTTACTTCCAACAAGCCCAAATTTAGAATATTCTATTTATAAAACAATACATTGCTATTGGATGTCTAGTTTTGACATTCTACTGCACAATCTTTTGTAGATTTCTTCTTTTCTTCTAAAAAAAAGGGGTTTCTTGTCTGCTATCCCTTTATTCTTGATTAAGCATCTTCAAACTGTGGGTTAACTTGGCATCATGATGAAACTGCCAGATGCTGCTATTGCTAAAGTGTAAGGATTGGTCACACTAAATACTTGTATTTTTAAGCCTATAATTTTTTTTTCTGTTTTTCATTCATTGTTTTACTACTGTATACAAAGTTAATTTATTATCTGGTTTTATTATAATAGAGACTAAGATTTAATTATGTTGTGCCATTACTAAACCAGTAGTACAGTGTATCTAATTAAGACTTTTGGCACAGTACTGCACACATCAGAACTGGAAGAATTGAAAGGGTCTTATAAGATCTGACCTGAAGCAAAAGTGTTTGATTTTCTCACATCTCTAAAGAATGAAAGCTTCACGCACCATTACTGAATGTAATAATTTTAGTGGTCTATCAGGTCTGCTTTTTAAATGAGAAAACATCTGCCAGGCATCTTGTGTGTTTGGGAGGTTTCTTGCTTTTGTCTCTTTGAAGGGTAACATGATGTCAGTGCCAACCCATTTTTTCAAGGAGGACACAGCTGCAACTGGCTTGTAAGATGTCAGAGGTGATGTCAGAGTGCACAAACTATCAAATGGACAAATTAATTGAATTAATTCAATTTGCGTTTTATGATAGTTTCTGTAAAATATAGGTTCTTCTCACAAGCAAATCATTAATTTCCAACCACGTAATGGCTGGAAATGAAATAAACCAAGTTCTCTGACATTTACACAGTACTGTAAGTGATATTTAAATAGTTCCATCATGGCACGTGCTGATTCATTAGGTGTGTCTGTGTACTGCTGTGGAAATCAAGTGGCCAAAACTTACAGCCCACAAACCAGTTCCCCTTACTTACTGACCAGACGCCACCCCATACCACACCCATTATACCTGTCTTTCTCCCGTCACCTTTCACTCACCTGTGTCAGTCTCTGTACCATATAACACAAGCCATTGGAAAAACAGGTGGGTTGCTTTTATGCTTCAATATTATTATGCCTAATATATTTACGAATGAGCTATTTTATGTTTCTTTTCTACAAGCAATGCAGTCAGCACAAAATATATCTTTATTGCTTTCTCACAGGTTAAAATGTGCTGCCTGACAGTTACTACAATTTTGATGGTTTTGTTCAACTTGCTGGTCTTGGTAAGCATGTTGTATTTTCTCATTACCCGTTTTCGTATAAGCGTAAAAAAAAGGGTGGGCAAGTCGTGGCATTTAAAGGCGTAATTACATTTCTGTATTTATTTATAGGCTGAGATTTTTATGTGGCGTGTCAAGTACTATAAGCTTCCAGCTGCCTGTGAATATGCAGAATGCAATTTACACCCGCTGTAATGCAAACCTATAACAAAGGAGCTTCCAAACTGTATGTCACAGTCATGTGATGGAGCTTCTATCATCAACAAAGCAATTACATTTCCGTACATACAGCAATTTACAACTCATTAACTTTAAAGCCTCTAATTCTGCCAGCGTGGTTTGTTAGTTAATGATGGTGAAACTTCACCATTGCTGGTAGATTTTGAGGGCGGTCAAATCTGATCTCTTGACCTTTCGTGCATTGATGGGTGTGATTTCATGGTGTAATGAAGAGTGTCTTTAAATAGCATTTAGACCAGCTGTGAAAATACTAATATTATGCTTTAATGAATGTAAATTTGGATGTAGAGACACGTGGTTATATTTTTCATTACAATACTTATACCAAAGCTATGTGTTGACAGGAATACTAACAAATTCTACATTTTACACTTTAATTTACATACAAAACAAATGGCTTCTGTATGCAAAAGATGGTTTTTAGAGTGCCCTCAATGAAAAAGCCCTTCTTGGCTGCTATCCAAAACGATTATTTGTGATCAAGCTTCTTATTACTGTTGGAGGGACAACTTGATGATCTGATGAAGCCGCCATATGCTTCTATTGCTCAAGTGTAAGGGAAGGTCACACTAAATACTACAATATTTATCTTGTTTTCTTTTTAGCATTTTAATAATGCATAGATAGTTCATCTATTTTCTGGTTATATGCTAATAAACAGACAGAAATAATTACATATTGGTATAATAACACTGCTAAAACAATGGTATGTCTAACCTTATGGTGGCCTAAGACTTTTAGACAGAATTGTATTTTAAGAAAAAATAAAGCGTTTATTGAGGAGAATTTATCAAGGACCATTTATAAACAAATGTTTTGTTGGCATAAGATTTTAAGAACAGATTAAAATTCATAGAAAGAAAAGCTCAGAGCTGGACAATTTAGAGTACTCTTGGACAATTTTTGGAAGTTGACCTTTGTTTGCCCATCTTGGCTCCATATGAATTTAGAAGAATATAGAAATCAAATATAAAAAATACAGAAAGCCAAATATGATGAATAAATCAAGAGAGCGTACCAGTTGTGCATCCCAAAGGTGGACTGAGGATGTCTCTATACAAGATATATTTTGCATTAATTCAACTTATAGTTTAAAAAGTTTAATCACTGCCAATCTATGGTAATTATAACATCGTTGGATTTGTATAGCCAGAAATGTGCTACTTCTCCATTTACAGCTCTCTTTACCAATGAAAACGATGCTAAACTCCAAAAATGCATTAAAACTAATTGCAGAGTAGCAGGTTTTAGCCTGATTTATTCCTGAACAGGTGATGATATAGAGCTAAAACTTTGGATTCTTTCATGGGGCAACATATTCAATATTTTTTTTAACCAAGTCTGAGATATGACCTCAAGATCTGTGTGATTTGCTAATCAATTACCCTGTAACCAACCTTATAGCTATGGGCTATTGATCCAGTATGTTTTAGCACAGCATACAGCACATGTTATGTATTTGGGATAAAACATACTGGATCAATTAAGGATTAAAAAGCAACAAGAGCAGCCATACATTTAAAATTCATGAAACCTAAGCTGTGGTTAAAACCAGCTTGGCAACAAAGTGCAGGAAGCTCGCTGAAAATTCTCTCTAAGATGGTTGGCTACCTTTTGTTTCCAGAGCAGTCACTTCCAGATGCAAGCAAACATTAGAATGCTCAGAACTTTTCTCACAAAAACAATTCCCTGGTGAAATTAATTTAAAAATGCATGTTTCAGGCATGCATTGGAGTCAAAAGACCAAACATATTTATATATATTGATGTGGTTTTATAGTATTTGACGTCTCCTTCAGGCATGGACTGCTTTCTGTATTCTCTCCGCTGGGATTTCCTTGGCCTTGAGCTACACTGCAAAGGCAAAGAGCAGCCCATTCCCTTAGTAGCTGCTATGTTTCTGTCCTTCTGAGTTCCTGCCCATGAACTGATTTGCATGTCATCTCTTTTACCCGTCTTCTCCTCGCGTGACATTCGCCACACATGGCATTTCATTAGAGACCTGGGCCTACTCTGACACAAAAAGGAGAATGCCAAAAACGATTATGGGAGTTCACAAGAAGCATTTCAAGCCATCAAGTTGGGATTAATATGCTTGTCATATTTGATTAGCATTGAGTTGCGCCAGTTATTAGAAGCAGGTGGTTGAATGTCACATGGCAAACAACAAACACTTTTTAGGCCACAGATATTGTCAGCAAGAGGCAAAGTGTAAAATCAGTGGCATTGACGGGCCTGCGTTGCATCTGACATGTGGCAGGATCTCAAAGGAGCTGCTGCAACAGCTGTGATTACTTTTGATATATAATGTCAGATTTTAGTAGCATATTTGAACCAGCCCACCGAAGTCAACCCTGCCATTAACCACAGTGTTACCGAATATCAGAATTGAACGTTGCACTGGACGTGCTTGACATTTGAAAAGGACCAAAAACATGAATGGCATCAAGGATCGGTTTTACTCAAAAACAAGAGGTTTTACTGGTTATATTTTATGAGAAGTGATGACTAAGAGGGCTTCTTTGTCGGTTACAATGGAGTGTGCTAAACTAACGTTTGATTAGAAAGGTCCAAGCCTGTAGAGACTCGCTTTGTGTTTGTTATGCAGATTTGTCCTTTAATTAATGAACCAGTTGTGTAGAAACGAACACCCTTGTGTGTTGCGTGGCAAAAACAGCTCATCACCTGAGAGGATTCCAAGCATGAAACACTGTAATTGGTAGTAAAAGCAGGTAATGGGAAATAGTGAAATTGCACAGGGACAGTTACACACTGACATTAACCTAAGCATATGGACACATTCGGAACAATGTGCTGCGAATGTGGAGGCACTAAACTCCAAATAGCAGTACCACAGGTCCAGATGGTAATGTTTCTCCTTTGTGACTTGGAGAAGGCAGCTTTTTATAGACATTACGCCATTCTGTTTCAGGCAACAGGAAAGAGGGAGGAATTTAAATTATTCGAGGAATTACACTCTTAAAATCCCTAAACCCATGCATGGGTCTATAATATGTCATAGTTTTAACATAATGGCATATCTGGAGAATTAAAGGTCGCATACACTCATCTATACACACTTAGCCAACACGTATACAGTGTTCCCTCGCCACTTCGCCGTTCACCTTTCGCAGACTCGGTGCATCGCGGGTTTTCAAAAAATATGAATGGAAAAAATATGTCGTGGATTTTCGTTGTTTTTGCAGAACTTTTACATTTAAAAAAATTACACAATTTATAAAAATGTATTAAAATATTAATTCTAACAAGAAATGGATGTTTTATATTATTATATGTAAAATATTAGGATTTACAGTAAATAGCTGTTGTGTGTAGTCAGTGTGTAGGATATGAGGTGCTGTAAGCTCGGTACGGACGGAGCATGTGTGATACGAGAGTGATGTATGGAGTGTTAAGTAAAAAGAACGTTCCATTACTTCAGCGTATTTACTCAGCGGATAAATACTCACCAAAAACGAGAAGTAAGACTAGAGCATCGGCCGCCTGAGCCGCTCCTTGCCGACATGACAAGTTTTTGTCTGTGGTTTTGTGTTCGCTGTTTGTGAAAGTTTCCTCATAGACTGAATTCATTCAAACCCTACGATGCCACCCAAACGTTCTGCAAGTTCTACGGCTAAAATAGTGTAGAAATACTTAAATAAATATAGCGTTCCTACTTCGCGGATTTTGTTTATCACGGGTGATCCTGGAACGTAACCCCCGCCATAAACGAGGGAACACTGTATATACGTGCATTAGGTTCTGTGAAACAGGACATTTGTTTTGATTTACATTTGGAATTTAATGGCCAGCCTGACAAGGAGTTGGATGTGGTGGAAAGGCAGATTAACAATGTCTGTAGAGCAACGAACCCGAAGTTTCAGTACCATCAACAAAAATTAAATTAATCTGCTTTTTTTAATGTGAATAGGTCACAAATGCATGGGGAGAGTTATGCAGCATCAGCAGCTTCATTAGTTCTATCAAATCTGTTCTGTATTAATTTCTTCCTAACACTCAGACAGGCGTTGTTTGCTTGTGTTAAATCTGAGTCTTTCATCAAATACTGGTCCACAACTGATCAGAGGTTTGTTCATGCATCTGTCAAGTCAAGCTCTTTAACCAACAAAGCTGTATAACTCTCCCTTTACATGTTTGACTGATAATATTAACATTAACAGTTTAGTTTTCCAAATTTAGGCTAAAGTCACTAGTCAAATACAACCCCAATTCCAATTAAGTTGGTACGTTGTGTAAAATACATAAACAAATATAACATAAATAAAAACAGAATATGATGATTTGCAAGTCCATTTGAACCTATATTCAGTTGAATACACTACAAAGACAAGATAATAATGTTCAAACGGATAAGCTTTATTGTTTTTTTTTTTTTTTACAAATATTTATTCATTTTGAATTTGATGCCTGCAACATGTTTAAAAAATGTTGGGAACTGAGGACACTAATTGTTGAAGCTTTGTAGGTGGAATTATTTCCCATTCTTGCTTAATGTACAACTTTAGTTGTTTAAGAGTCCAGGGTCTATGTTGTCATATTGTATTCTTTTTAATAATATAAAACTTCTCGCTTCATATCTGTGTTTATCCTCTGCAAAAGGCAATTATTGGGAAATTGTTCCTTGGCTATTATGACTGAAGGCCATGGTTTGATGGTGATGTTTCAGCAGTGGGCTGCCTGCAGAATGTCATAACGGAACTGTGCTATAATTGCTATAATACTTGCAAGGTTTATGTTATAACATGAGCTATTGGGACTGTAGGACTGATCTTTGGATGCAGTTCACCATTGACAAAATCTCATGTTATAGCCTGCACCTTGCCTGTATTATTAACTATATATAATAATTTATAGAAGTATCTTTGTATTTCCTATAAAATTTCGAACAACAAAACCGAAAGTAGAAAAATAGCATAATTTTATTTCACGACTGCGATTCTCTTGTCTGTCAGAGAGTGTCGCAAGTGTTCGTCATTTAGACGTGATTAAGCCAAGGCAGATTTTTATTTCACATTATAATTCTTAAGGCCTCAGTCGTTAAAGCAATAAGATGTTAATTAGATGGACGTTAAACTGTACCCATAAATGAGTTAGATGTTTTACATACTAGTTATATCAAACCTTTTTAACCTTGCTTGCCTCCTGTATAGGTTGAGGATATTTTGCCCCCGGTTTTCTCTGTAACCCCCAAAGGCAGCGGGGCTGGATATGGCGTCGGCTTTGACCTCGATGACCTCCTCACGCAATCCCTCACTGACTTCCAGCACTCAGACCTCAGGGAAAGGTCAGGAAACCTTCAAACTTTTAATTACGAACCCATTAATGGTATTGTAATGTAATGAGTCATTGCTTTATATTTGAGCTGATGACTTGATTGTGACTGCTTTACCTCTTTATATTTCAGCCACAATGACTCGGCACCTCTCTCTGCATCCTTGCTATCAGATTGGCTGGAGGTACATCGCATGACCCCAGCTGACCTAGAATCACTTCAGCAGGAACTCCAGCTAGGATCTCCCATGATTCTCTCTGACAACTCCAACCTCCCTTAGTTTAGCTTAGATTCCAGTGTCAGTAACTTAAGGTGTTTCATCCCTTAATTATGGTTCTAGTGAAGTAGGAAAGAATTTGACAGCTCCATCACAGGCAGCATGAAGTTAAATCTAATACTCTAAAGGTGAAATGATTGGTCTTCATAGCACATTATTGCACTCGCTGACAACTTTATTAGGTACACCTCATTTTATGAGGTAACAATATGGATACATTTTGTAGTTTTACAATCACAGATTGTACAGTCGTGGCCAAACATTTCGCTGTTGATCAGTTTCTGGGTTTTTGTTTGTCCACCCTCTTTTTGAGGTTCACAGATCTGGAGAGTTTCCTGGCCATGGACCCAAAATTTCAATGTTTTGTTCAACAAGTTACTTCTGCCTTGTGATATGGTGCTCCATCATCCTAGAAACAAAAATCGTTTATCTCCAAATTGATCCTTTATGGTTGGGAGGAGTTGCTCTTGAACAATGTTTTGATACCATTCCTTTTTCACGCCAGTGTTCTTGGGTAAGCTTTTGAGCGAACTCACTCCCCTGGATGATTAGCAACCCCTCATATGAATAGTCTCCGGATGCTTTACTGTTTCAAGCTTCAAATGGTGTAACAATAGAAGAGCTGCTATCTCTGGTTTTACATACAAGGTGAAGGAATAAAGTGATGTCTCTAATAGAGTTGACAGTGAGTAAACTTTGCTTAAAACTCCAGCAGCACTGCTGTGTCGTACCAGCAAAACAAACACTAACACCACCACCACATCAGTGTCACTGCAGTGCTGAGAATAATCCATATCCTAGATAGTAGCTGACCTGTGCTGGTCATATGTATGTAGAGAAACAGATGGACTACTGTCAGTAACTAAAAAAACACAAATATATACACTTCTTACAAAAAATATGAGTTATTTAATTATGGGACATTTCATTTAGAAATATCCCCTATTTTTTGTGAGTAGTATATATGATAAGTGGAACTGATCAATGATGGACAGTAAGTATAGGAGTAAGGAGTAAGGAGGTGGTCATAACAACATGGTCAGTGAGTGTAGTCCCTTAAAAAGTGCCAATAATACATATGCAATGCAGGAGTTTGCCTATGATAGCCAGATTTTACCAGCCTAGTCACTATATTACAAATTGTGGCATGATGCCAAGTCACTTTTACAAGTTTTCACACAACTGCATTTTTGAAAAGTGAACTTACGGTCAAGGTCTGTTTCTGGTAACAATGGGTCCATTAAGTGGCAAAAAGTGGCAGATTCTTGTACATTTGTTTGTGCATCTGTCCATCACGAACAGTGAAGGCATGTTTAGCATGGGACTAATGTAGTGCTAAATCCACACATTTCAGATAGTAAAAACATTTCAAATGCATTTGTTTGCTATTAGTGCACTCAAATTGAAACTACTGCACACACAACTGGTTCACAACCATAACGAAACACACCTCAAATGCAAAGTGTTTACATACATTCAATAATCTGAATAGATCAAGTGAGATTTGAGCAATAATAAAATCAGCTGGTTTACATGCACTGAAGTAATGTGACAATGGCAAAACTTTATATACTACTAAATCTCTATTATGTAATGTCGTTTTCCACATAATGTGTACTTAAGCGGTCTGTTTTTGAGGCATAATAACAATACCAATAAACGATACACTGCTCATTATTCAATTCGATTTTTTCAGTTATCAATTTTAGGGTTGAAAGAAGGTCCCGGGTTCAATCCCAGGGCGAAGCAGCCTGGGTCCTTTCTGTGTGAAGTCTGCATGTCCTCCCAGTGTCTGCGTGGGTTTGCTCCGGTTTCCTCCCACAGACCAAAGACATGCGTTAGGTCGTTCGGTCACTCTAACTTGGCATTAATTTAAGGGCGTAATTGCCTGCCCATTAATGCCAGCGGGGTCGCATTACATAATGGATAAAACACCACTGCAGCGGTGTGACCAGTGACATCTATAAGGTGTCTGACAGACTGACCTGTGATTGTGACTTTATACTTGATAAAATATATATTTTTTATTTCTTAAGTGTAAGCAAAAGAAAAGGTTGGGGCAATATGGAAAATGCATATAAAAATATAAAATGCACAGTAGTTTTTTTATTTTATTGCACACAGTGTGAACCTGAAATATTTCATATTTTCATTTAATTTGTTAATAAACCTCCATTCCTGCACTTCAGGCCTGCACCACACTCGATACCACGTGTTGCAGGCCTGAAGTGCAGGAATGAAGGTTTATTAACAAATGCAATAAAGTTGACCAGAGAAAACATGAAATATATTCACACTATCTGCAATTAAATAAAATGATCATACCCAGCTTAGCCTGCACTTTGTTTCAAGGGGTCTGGGGCCTTGAATTGAATGATATTGGTGCATCCTTAATGGAAGGTCAGTGCCTCTTCACTGCATGAGTACACTTAAGTTGCAAGTACAGGCTTGTATGTTGAAGTCTGACATTTTATTAGATTATTATCAGATTATTAGCATGCATGTAAACACATTGTGATGACTTGCTGAGGTTTGGGGACAACAGCATCCCCGTTAGTCATTATAGAGTAGATTAATTTGTCATTTTACAGATACCTTGTTGGAATTGGAGTTTCTAATTCTTTCTAATAACTGTTTTGCACCAGCATGACACTCATGATTGTTTGCAATAAAAGAACATCAATCATCATTCTACACAAGTGTTGCTTTCATTTGAACAACTTTGGTCTAATGTCAGATAAAAAAAGCAAGTGCTGAGTATTTGACTATTATTTGAATATGATCCACCCACAGTACATTGAAGTTATGTCGCGAGAATTTTTATTTACAACAATTAGTTACAATGTTTAAAAAAGGCAGTTAAAAATCCCCAGAAAATCCATCTTGTCAATAAATATTTTTGTTGTTTGTTTTTCTGAATTTCTCAGTTTGTAATACAAATATTGCAACTTACAGGCATTTCAGAAAACAATTCTTGCATATATAAACATAGAATCGATCACTCCTGTCTAATCTTAATCTTTAAGTTTTATTGACTAGACCGAGAATGCTAAGGCAAAACGATTAGCATGCGCTATAGTAAATCAACAGTAATCAGTAGCATTAACACTATCAATCATGAGTTTTGTCCATCAATCCTTCTTTTGGTGTCAGATAGTGACTATCTTAGTAGCTGCACCATGATTAGCGCAAGCATAGTCCTAGTGAAAATGAGGAGCCATCCGGCCCAGTTTTGAGCAGCTGCGCTGTACAGTTGAAGCCCCTGAATGTTAGTCTTGATGAAGTTAGAAAAGGATGAAACCCTGGCGTAGACACCTGGCCGATTGGGCTGGGCACAGCCCAGACCAAAACTCACAATTCCAGCCTGTACCCAGGTGCCAGAAGGCATCTGGCATACTAGTGGTCCCCCAGAATCACCCTGAACAGAAACAGAATAACAACAGTAATATAACAGAATGCAATCCCTCTAGGGTTCAAAAGTGGCATTGCATTTGATGGTGGTAAAATTAAAAACACATAATTCAACTAGATGAAGCATCATCCCACCCCACAATAGAAAAGGTAATTAATTAAAAACTATTCTGTAATTAAACCATGCCAGAAGACAGATGGCATCAGGCAGGAGCACATACAGCACACACACGTCCTTACCTGACAGGAGTCTTTGCCACCTTGCTTGAAACCAGCACAAAGCATGTCATAGCGAATGTTAACTTGCTCAGTGGGTTGAATATTGAACATATCTTGACAGGCTGTTTTTTCGATGATTGGAACCTGCAATTGCTGCAAAGTGCCCACACCCTGCAAAGAGACTACACACAGAAACACAGGATTACCAAACAGAAAGCAAAATATTTTTCAGTAACAGTAAATTTATATTTACAGGTATGCACCATTAAGGGCATAAACAGCCAATAAACACTGCGGATTCATGAGGAAAGGTGGGAACTAGAGTCAGTCACTCTTCTGTGTGTGTGTGTGTGTGTGCGCGCGCATGTATGTGTTCCTACCTTGCAAGTTGTGTACTCATTTGCAAACACAGGACCAGCACAGATCAGGTACTATTCAGGTGGTGGATCATTCTCTGCAGTGATGTGGTGGTGGTGGTGGTGTTAGCGAGTTTTGAGCTGGTACTACTGGATCAGACACAGCAGTTACTGTCACTTCACTTACTGTCCACTTTTTTTGTTTTGTTTTAGAGACGTTCACATTATTGCTTCACTCTTGCATTGTTTGTGTTAGCCATCCTCTAATCCTTCATCAGTGCTCACAGGATGATTGTTGGTAAGTGTTTAAAACTTCCAGCAGCAATGCTGTGTCTGATCCATTCATACCAGCACATCTGTGTCACTGCAGTGCTGAAAATGATCCACCAACCAAATAGTACCTGACCTGTGCTGGTGTTGTGGGGGTTCTAAATACTAGAAACCAAAGTAACAGGGACTAACAAAGGACTAAGTCCATCCATCCATCCATCCATTATCTTCCGTAATCCACATGGTGCAAGAGCACGAGCAACCCTAGACAGGGTGCCAATCCATCATAGGAGACAGTCACAAACACATTCACACACTAAGGGCCACTTTGGGCATGCAGTCATGGACACAGTCACTTTTAGAGACATAAATGTAACTAACACGCACGTCTTTGGACCGTGGAAGAAAACCGGAGTACTCAAAGTAAACCCATGCAGACTCTACACAGAAATGACCTTCTTGCTGTGAGGCAGCAGTGCTACCCACCGAGCCACCCATTACTATGTCATCTTTTCTCTATATTTCATATTTCTTAAATAATGACCTTGTTTTTGATTTGCTTCTCATTTTAATGTACAATAAGTAAAAAAAAAATCACTATAATTAATGCTCTAAAGCAATGATCTAGGAATACCAAACTTATCTCAATTACTACTGGTAAGTACTCTTTACTGTAATGATTAACGTTATCCAAAGGGAAAGCAATTATATTTATGTTGAGTGTTTTACTGAAAATGTTTTACTTACTAAAATCGCTTATAACTAAAAATTTTTACTTTTCATTGCGGCCCCATGTTCATCATTTCAGCCATAGAGATTATCTATGAACAGTAGTGAATGAGAGAACTTGGTGTTCTAAGATCACTTCTTTAGGACGTTAAGTTTTGTTTACATTAAGTGTAAG
Source organism: Parotocinclus maculicauda (assembly GCA_034780255.1). Classification (NCBI taxonomy): domain Eukaryota; kingdom Metazoa; phylum Chordata; class Actinopteri; order Siluriformes; family Loricariidae; genus Parotocinclus; species Parotocinclus maculicauda. The sequence continues at coordinate 19,303 of JAUZSU010133567.1, forward strand.
ACTTTGCTGGATAATGCAGCATTTGGGCTAACAGAATACAGACAGCTGAACACTGTACCTCAGATCACTATATCAACTTTTCACACACATTGCCTTAAGCCTTTAGTTTTTCCTCAAAACGGTGCCAAACTTTTGAGTGTCTATCTTGATCTAATAATGCTCTAGTGGAGTGTATAAAAACAAGATTACACACATTGGTCCTGGCAGATATGCTCTTCCTTAATACAGATGTATTTTTGCACTACATAAAATGCATTCATAGGAAGCGATAAGTGGATTACCATTTTTAACTGGTACCGAGGAATTTTGACTTTAATGCCCAACCATATATATATATATTTTTTTTTTTATTATTATTATTATTTTTTTATAATATGGCTATGTCTGTCCAGTGCCTCACCCGATCTGTGCCTCACCATCTTTATTTCACTGCAGGTCACTACATATAACAATGTGTAACAAATTTATTTTTATTGTTTATCATCTATCTAACTAACAGTTAATGCTATAGCATAGATTTAATAAAGCTTTTAAAAGTGGCATATTATATGCCAAATTATTTTGTGGTTTGGTGTTGATGAGTGTCTGAATGTAACTGAATAAACTGTAGTGGATAGTTTAATCTATGTAAACACAACTAATGAAAGGTTGAGTTCTTCTGCACTGCAACCATGTTCCCCATGTCAAACATTTTGCAAAGAGTTTTGTTTAGGAGATGAAACGATTTGTTTCCTTCTGTTCAGAGCAGACATTATAAAATTACTAAGGTCTCTTACAAGATTTGAGACTCTTAAACCTTCTTTCTAATGTTTGACTGTCCCTTAATCTGTAACAATTTAACTGGAAAGGTTTACCAGTAAGAGGGTGGGAAATTATTTAGTCTGTTACCCTCTCTGAAGTTCTAAAACCCTTCATCATGCAAAATCCAGCCCAAACTTATTGATCCACCAAAGTTATATTAACTTTTAAAGTTCCCTTTCTATTTTAATGCACAGAAAATATTGTTGTAATAATAAGAAAATATGCTCAAAATGTTGTTTCATTAGATTTAATATACAGTACATATTTAAACAATAACGAAGCCTACAACTCAAGCTCAGATCTACTTGAATTTCATGCACAGCCATCTCCAGGTTTTACAGAGCATGGCCAATAAAAGAGAAAATATCCAGTGAGCAGCAGTTCTCTGGGGAAAATGCCTTATTGAGGGGAGACAGAGGAGACTGGCCAGACTGGTTTGAGCTGATAGAAAGATAACCGTAACTCATCAGGAGTCACTCCTGTCAGCTAAGAACATCCAACTGAGGGTAAAATTTGCACTGGCTCACAAAAAGAGGATGCTAGAAGACCAGAAAAATGTAGGCTGGTCTTAATTTCTGCTGCAACCTTTGGAAGATGGGGTCAAAATTCAGCAAACATGAAAACATGGATCCATCCTGCCTTATCCTTGCCTATCAATGGTTCAGCTTGGTGATGGTGGTCTAATGATGTGGTGAATAATATTAACATATTTAAATGCCACAGCCTAGTATAGGATAGTTTCTGGTCATATCTTTCCCTTTATAATCAGCAGTATCCCTACTTCCCAGCAGTATAATGCAGATGCTACAAAGCTCAATTCATCTTAAACTGGTTTCTCAAATCATCTCAAACTTGTCCGTGATGATTCAAAAGGATAACCCGCATGGCTTTACCACAGTTTCCTCCATTTCTGGCGTCACCCATGACTCTTACCTCCATCTCTAATGTCTCCCCAGCCAGTGATGGTGCATTCCATTCCGTCGGGGAACACAACATCAGAGCTTGGCACGCACACAGGCAGGATGTGGTCGCTCCATGTTACCGGATTGGAAAGACGCACCAGAGCAATGTCCTGGCCCAGCTGTGGATCCGTGTATCCATAAGGAACAATCACTTCACTGATCCTGTGAACTGTTTCGGATGGGTTCCAGCCATTTGTTCTCAGTCGACCAGCATAGATTAAATAATCCGCTGTATCAGATGGTCTGGAAACATTATAAGAAACAAACAATGAAAAACTTAATATTGTAATCCAGCTATCATAATTCAAATTTGCAAAATTACAATATCAGCTGATTACCAGCTCTAATCATAACAGAAGAAGAGACACAACAGCATAAAGGTCAATAATTGCTATAAGCTGTCACTTATTATTAATAGCCTGGACTAAATGTTCCTAGATGCACCCAGATAGAACTGTCGAATTGTTGCCTTTATTTGCAGTGGTGTACTGAACAAGAGGCATGGACTCCTGCAAACTGGAACCATACCGTATTTATCTATTAATGCATGTTCTGTATGCGATCTGACAGCTGTTTGCTTTGGAAATGGAGGCATTGCATTTAGAACTTGAATCTTGACTTTGCTGTGGCGCAACACACTGCCCCAAATGCTTGTGTGATGATGTGGAGAGCCCTCGCATACGACAGTCGGTCACCCCAAGTGGTGATATGAGGGACACGATCAACTCAGTGATATGTGCAGGACATCCTTTGGTCAAGTGTTGGATGGCAGGGCTTCCAACTGGTATTTTTCAGCAGGAAAATTATCACCCAAGCAAAGCATGAGTTTCCCAGAAATACCTTTGCCAGATTGCAACACCTCTTTGCCCAAATGTATCATCTCATATCCAAGCTAAAGGCAGCCCAACAGGGTTATACAGTTCTCCTCTGATATTCTAATACCTAACATGTATCACTGCAGTCACAGAAAGCTTTGTGTGATTCCAACAACTTTTTCTTGGTGGCTTAGAATCAGTATTTTGTTTAGAATCATACACACCTTGGGAAGCAGTGAGCTGCAGACAGTACCCAACTATCAGAGATGAGTGTTCCTCCACACACATGTCCTGCAGAGGTCTGAGGAAAAAGGAAGCGTCAGTGTCATTTTAATGCTGATGTAACTTATTTAACTTTACATACTGATGTATGTATGTTTGTATGTATGTTTTAATATTGTAGTATATATAACAGTCTCTGTTATTAGTATAAGATTACAGTATAATGTAACTCTGCTCATGATTTAATTTGATTCACAAAACCATGTTCCCAATTCAAAGTTACTTGGACAAGTTATAAATCCCCTAAAACAAAAACTGGGAACAGGGGTTTAAAACCAAATGATCTACGGTAGATTCAAATCTTAAATAACTCCGCGAAAACACTTCTTTTTATTTCTGAATAATAACGTAATTTAAAATAGTGTACTCTTCTTAAATACAGATTTAAACAAAACTAATCTTTAGTTTCTTGTAACTTAAAAGGTAGTTAAATATCAATGAGAACAGAATATGAGCCAGTGAGCATGCTGTATGGTTGCTTTCTGGCATAAAAAAAATGCAATTGCATTAGATGGAAAACTAAACAAGAGCATATAATACAATGTGACAATTGTCCCATTTTTATAGCACACTGCAATATTACACACCTAATACAATATATTTTGTAAATGCAGCAATCTATCACAACTGTATTTTAAATGTTTGATAAGTAGTTGAAAAATGAATGTCATGTTTAATATTAAGAAAGCCCTGATACCTCTTTTTATCATGCCAAGTACCAGAACCAGAGTACTGGTACAAGTATTAATAACATTATAGTTCTAAATGTTTTATGAAATCTTGAATTCTGACAGTTTTATCCGCAGGCTTTAATCTTGTCTTTGAGAACTGTTCATTTCATCAGGTGATCATCTTTGTTTAGAGGCTTACTGTTTTCCCAATCCTTTCTTTCTGGCAACATCGCCTGTTGTTACAAAGTGTTGCTCTATTATCGTAATAGCTGGTAATGAAATAATAATTTGCTGTGGCCTTTAGGGTCTTGATAATTTCTGAATAACTGCAATTGGTCTGATAAAGGCTAGTTATTTGGTTTCTGGCAGCAAAATGCAAAAAGCTTTGGTTTTCTTTTTTTTTTTTACTAGATTTTCTCACCTATTTATCTCTGGACTCACAAAACTGTATACTGTACGTCTTTACCTGTAACTCCTTGTTCTACTTAAGAGCTTTTTTCAGGTTTGTTGCATCAGGTGTAGCAGATTACCAACTATGACTAATTTAGGAAAAAACAAGACAGGAGATATTTTGGAACTTTTAACACAGACACATGGTAGTTTAAATTGTATATCAGGCATTTAAATCTATGCAAGACTGTGTTAATGAATTCTTCTGTTAAAAGTGAAAAAAACATGCAAGATAAAGAACCTACTACTCCAAACTATTGCAAACTCCACAACCTCTTAAGATAACTTTTCAATTGTTTGAATCATGCTTTTCCGCAATATTTTCCTGTAGTCCAAAGCAGTAAGAGACAATTTCAAAGTGAATCAGGTCACCAGTACTAGCACCTGCACCAAAATATGTTGTACTTATTTGATTTGATGTGCTCTTAGGGTTTTGTAATTGTAGAATACCTGCAGTTGGCCTGATGAATACCAGCTCTGTGGTTTCAGACAGCAACACTGGCTGGTATTTAGCTTTTATTGGAGAAGATCTTTAACTTTGGGAGTCACATGCCTGTACCTTGTAGGTCTCTACCTGTAGATATCTCTAATTCTATTTACGAGCATGTTTTCAGGTTTGCTACACCAGGTGAGGCAGATTACCAACTAATGGAACTCCAGCAGTCATACTATGTGTAATGCTGCTAGTATGAGTATGAAACAGACAAGTAAAGCCAATAAAATTTTACACTCTTTAAAAATCACTATGACTCATAGTTAAGCTATTTCAGTCATTATTTAAAAAAATGCTCATATATAATAACTGTGCCCTTAATGCAATTTGAGTTGCTGTAATAACTTTTACAAGCCTTATTGCATCTCTTTTGATGTGTGCAAATTCAATCAAGAGCAATTGGATCACAAGTGTGCACTTAAATTATCACTTACAGTTTCTATAAAATTCCACCCTGTCAAAAACATTATCGTCAGTCACAGTCTCTCAAAATTTGAATAAATTAATATTGCATTTTATAACTGTACACACATATACAGGGGTCAGACAATGAAACTGAAACACCTGTCATTTTAGTGTGGGAAGTTTGTGATGTATCAAGATCCAGGGTAATGTCAGCATACCACCAAGAAGGACGAACCACATCCAACAGGATTAACTGTGGACACAAGAGGAAGCTGTCTGAAAGGGATGTGCACCTCAACTCTCCTGTTTCCACCAGAACTATCCGTCGGGATCCACAGGGTCAATATACACGGCCGGACTGCTATAGCCAAACCTTTGTCTAAAACCAGGTGTTCAGTTTGATTGTCCAACCCCTGTATATGTCTATAAAGATAAATAAGATATATAATATTAGTAAATAAACAAACAGTCATGAATATAAATAAATAAATGGCAGTACGCTATGAATATCAATATAATAACTATTATAATATACGTACATGAAGTGTCATGTGCAGAAAAAGAAGACGATTCGCAAATTATGGTGCTAATGTCCATCTGGTGTGTGTTGTACAATGTGATCGGATTCTGAAATCGGATTTGTTGGCACAAATGATCTCCTGTACCAGTAGCAGTCTGTTACTGAAAGTGCTCAACTGTTAGATCAGCAGGTAATGGAGTGGGTGTCATTTATTGTTCAAGATAGCAGTGAGTTTGTTCAGTGTCTTCTTTCCAACCATCAACTTAAAACAATCTTAAATTAGCAGTTCAAGATTTATTGAGCTTTTTGCATCCCCTGTTCTCACTCTCTCCCCAACAAACTGCTGCAAGGAAGATAGCAACTGCTACTACAACAGACTGGTACCTGGACCTGAGCCTTCTCAAAAAGTAAATTCTGCTTATCCCCTTCTTGTTCACAGCTTCTGTGTTGGCTGTCCAGTTTATTGTTTTACAGGACTCCCAAGTATTTGTAAGTATCCACCAGCTTAACATTTTATCCCATGTTGGGAACAAGACTGTCCATGGCCTTGCATGTCCTTGTATTTTTGCGTTATAGGCAACATACAGTAATTAGTTTGCTTGCTCTGATGAGTACTGTTGTTCTGAGCATGCTGAAAGTGATGCATGTGACATAGGGAGATCCAGTAATAAAGAATATTGTCCACTCAATGACCTAAAGGATTCAAGATTCTAGTGGCTTTAAACCAACAGACAGCAGCTGTAGTGTGCCGCATACCAAGCAAACCTAGAGGTAGAGCAGAGAGAGTTTAAATCTATCTCTGTCGCTCTCATTCTCTGGTGGCAAAATACTTTTTAGCATGCTTCATGCACAGTACCCTAAAGGCTATTGGTTGGAGGTTGGTGAAGAAAGAGCCAGTTAATGGATGCTGTGTGTGTTTGGGTTTGTGTGTGTGTGTGTGTGTGTGTGTGTGTGTGTGTGTGCATGTGCTAAAAGTTTAAAATATCTTCACATCCATATTTTCTTTTCATTTTATTGAACAAGAAAAATAATCTTTTTATAAATTTTATAAATTTCTATACTGCTTTGTCTTGAGGTTTAGTATTAGTATTAGGTTTAGAATTTAGGCATGCACAATTGTTAAGAGCTACACTACAAATCAAAATAATCACAGCACAATAAAATTATTAAAAAAATAGATAACACAGCAAATGTGACAAAACTACAATCGTCAGTTCATGCCTTAATGGATTTTTCAATCTAGGTATATTTGTGAACACTTGCTGCCTCAGAAGGTGTATCAAGTCACTGGAAACATCAGTGTCAGAGAGCCTGAGTTCGGTCTTAGGTGAGACTTGGGGGAGTTTGGTGTTTTGTTTTTACGGGGAAAAGAAATCCAATCACTTTGTATGTAATCCAAGTGCTGGTTCCATGTCCAGAGAGAGGGTTGCATCAAAAAGGCATCCAGTCACTAGGCATGATTGTTATATATAAAAAGACGCTTATTAGGAACTGACTGCGTTGGGTAGGCTGGATGACAACAGTAGAGTTATTCTATAACCAATATGTAAAGTATGTGTTACAAATGTCTAGGGAGTCATCTGGGGCTCAGTGTTCTTAAGATAGCCTTACATCTTTGAAGATCACAGATTTAAAGGCCATGCCCTAGACATTAAACAGTAGAAGCATATTAATCAGTTAACACAGACCACTGCTAGACCTTCACCTCCCAAGCATCACCTTACCTCACCTTACTGGGTGAGCTTACACAGCCTAATGTCACTTGTAGGTTTTGTAAAACAATGCTAGAGAATGTGGTAATGTGGTTTATATCAGGGCCACATTGCATAATTGTCTCAGTCTACATACATCTCTTTCTCTGTACTGCAGAGCCACATGTTGGGAAGGGCAGCATTCATTCATTAGTATTGCAGTGCCTAAAAATAGTAATTTTGGGGGGAGTGGTGGATGATTGTTTATCGTATCCTGGGCCAATGATGTCCGCCATTGTGAATTATTCCTGCAGTATATTCAGGGTAAATTGCATTTTTGTCAGTGGTTGTAACTTTGTGCTTTGTGTTGCCAATGGAGAGTCCTTATACGATCTCAAGTGTGCAGTTTATGTAAAACTGCCCAAGAATTTACGGGAACTAGAGGCATTTTGCCAAGAAGAATGGGCAGATTTACCATCTGAGAAAATTAAGGGCCTCATCCACAACTACTACAAAAGACTTCTAGTTGTCATTGATGTTAAAGGAAGCAATAAACCGTATAAAGAACTAGAGTATATAAACTTTTGATCAGGGTGATTTGGGTAGTTTCTGTTGTCATTATGATTGAAAAAGGACAAACAGAATTATTTGCTAATAAATGGCTTCACCAAACCACTAACAATGAATAAAAGAATAGGTTTTTGTATTATTGTATTATTATTCATATTCATATCTTAAAAACGGCCAAACAATTACAAATTCTGCCAGGGTATGTAAACTTATGAGCACTGCTGTACAACCCCAATTCCAATTAAGTTGGGACGTTGTGCAAAACAGAAAAAAAAAAAAAAACAGAATACGAATACACAAATACAAAACATTTATTGTTTAACATATTTAATTTAATGTTTATTGCTTTTTGAAAATGCTCACTAATTTGGAATTTGATGCCATGAACACGTTCCAAAAGAGTTGGGACAGGAGCAACAAAAGACTGACAAAGTTGAGAAATGTTCAAAAAACACCTGTTTGGAACAGAGCCAAGCTGGGTACCACATAGCTTATATTTTTGGTCAGGGAAATTTTTTTTAAATGCTGATGCATTATCCTGAAAAGGCCTGTCATTCTCAGAAGAACTTTGGAAACCAGTTACAGGAGGTGTGACTTTGCCTTTGACTGTCTTTCAGGTTAGGAGCTCAATCAGTAGCAACCCAGTTTCCTATTTTCCCTTTTTGTACTTCACCATGCTGTTTTCAAATGCTTGTAGAAGTACTTTCCTTCTTTCCTTTTGGCAGAAGCAGAAGCTGCCCATCAGCCCAGACACCAAAGGATTCCTGCATGATTGGGGCAGAATTGTTTTAGGCAAGGGGCAATTGTATCATAAAATTCTGAAGCTAGATGTTGGAGAAGTCTTGTAAAAATTATTGCAAGATAATGATGTCGACCAAGAAATAGAACACACCACCACATTTGTAAGTGAGAGGTGCTATTGGTCAGGAATGGGGTATGGTATTAAATCGTGGTGCCACTATAGTGGTGCCACTGTGAGAGGTGTACCCTTGCTATACCCTGCATCTCCTATTGAACACCTCTTAGGTTCAATGCCAAATGAGGTAGTGGTCATTTATTTCTATTTTCTGGAGGTTGTGATTGATGGCTCTCACCAGGTTTTAGTTGTAAATTAACTTTAGCTAATTTTGACTCCCAATCAAATAGCATCAACAGTTATAGAGCATACAAATTAAGTACATGCTTTACAAATGTGGCATTCCTGCTCATCTGCATTTACAGCATCTCACAAAAATGAGAACGCCCCTCATATTTTTGTAACCATTTTATTATACCTTTTCATGGGACAACATTGAAGATATGACACTTAAATCCTATACAAAGTAGTCAGTCTACAGTTTGTATAACAGTGTAAATTTGCTGTGCCCCAAAATAACTCAACACACTGTCATTAATGTCTAAACCACTGACAACAAAAGAGAATACACCCTTAAGTGAAAATGGCAATATTTAAAATATTTTGTGTTGGCACCATTATTTTCCAGCTCTGCATTTACTCT
>JAUZSU010133568.1:0-16369 GCA_034780255.1 Parotocinclus maculicauda
TTGACTTGTGTATATATATGTGACTGGTGTTGAGATGAACTTGTGTATGGATATAACCTTGTGTGTGTCGCTTACATAGCCACTTATGCCGATAGCGACGTTAAAGAAGCCAAATAAACAAACAAACAGTACCAAGCAGCATGTTGTGTGTGATAGTTTTTGTTAGCTCATTAGAATGATCCAGCTTAAACTGGTTTGTCAACTGCTATAAAATGAAGATAGATACCTACACCAGGCATTTAGTGCACTGATAGTGTGCCGTTTTAATCATACTGACTGACTGTGGATTTTTCATCTTGCTATCATTAACTTTCAAGAAATTATAAATCCATCAACAAGCTGTAAGTAATTTTGTTGAATATATTACATTTGAATGCATACAAGCTTGTGTGTTTGTGCACAGGTGAAATATCACTATTAACTTTCTCCCAAATAGGTGTCAATGTGCAGCTGTGTTTAGCTAATGGAGGCTTGCCCAGACCCTGAGGTTAATGCATCTCCAAACAGCCAGGCTCTTAACCTAAGGACCAGAGGCTAGCGGCAGCTGGAGAATACTAGCACAGAACGGCCCAGAGGACAGCTACATACAAACACATGCACACACACATAGACACACAGTCTTTCTATCACTGTGGGAACCTTCTGTTAACACCTACACCTAATCCAATCCTTATCATCAATTTAGTCTAGTTTAGTTTTATTTACTTCCATGCTACTTTGGTCTATAGGGCAGCACGTTTTCTTGTTGTTTCTATAGTGGTTATGGCTTTTACCAGGAAGATTTGATAGACGTCCAGCCCTTCCACCTTTTGCATCTGGAAAACCCTACACATACATACTGGGCAAACCTAAGAAACCAATCAACCAAATGCATGTCTTTGGAATGTGGGAGAAAACAGAGATTATCCAGAGAAAACTCACATGGACATGAGGACTATACATGCAAACTCCACAGGGGCAGAGTCCAAGGTTGGGAACGAACTGGGGATCTTTGGGATCTTTGAGGCTGTAAGATAACTGTGCTAATCACCATGCCGCCTCTTATCATTACTCATCATTACTAACCTCATCATTACTAACCTAAAGTGGATTTTCATACAAACTCAATGATATTTAAACACCCCCCACACATAACTATACAAACATACAGATGCAAGTGCACACATACACAGTGATCTTCACAGCAGATGTGCATTCTTTTTCCTGCAATGGTGAGATTTACGGCATGCTCACAGAGAAAACAAGAGGGATAAATTTTGAGAGTGTAGCAGTAAGAGAAGAGGTGAGAGAGAGAGAGATTGAGAAATAGAAAGAAAGATATTCAATATTTACCCCTGGGCACATAGGAGTGCTTCATCACCATGTGCTCTCAACACTAACTCTGCTCTCCATTCTGCTCTATTCAGTTGATGTTTTCTTTTTGTGTTTGCTTTCAAATCGGAGCTCCTTCTGTACTCCCTCTACCCCCCATCCCCTACCAAAAACAGACACCCATAAGAAAACAGAGTTTCTATGGTCCCATTTTCCACTAGGAACAATATCATTACCCCAGTACCAGGCCTGCATTCTCCATCTCAGGGTCTCTGTGCTAAACAAAGGCCCAGTGCTATAGCAACCAGTAGTTGGCATGACGCAAAGAAGCAGCCAGAACAGAGGGCATTGTCACTTGCCACTCCAGGACCCCCAAAAACAAAAGTGTAGGGAGTTTGAGAGGTTGGGAAAAGTGAGGCAGTATCAGGACAAGGACACAATAATCTCTCTTGCAAAATCAAATGAAAAATCCATTTGTTGTTATTTATATAATTGCATTTATTTTATTTGACTATTTACTGCACTGTCCCTGCTCCTTCATAAAGAAACTCAGCCCAAGACCACTGGCAAAATGATTTGTTTAATTCAGGATATTTCCCAGAATAGGAACAAATTAAAATCCAACTCCGCTGAAAAAACAAGCATTGACCAACATCAGATCCATGCTGGTTTAAGCTGGTGTGGTGCTGGTTTTGTTGTTCAACCAGCATGCGCTGGTTAACAGCATACATAGAAAAGCATGCACTGGTCACAACCATCCAAGAACCAGCAAAGACCAGTATGTGCTGGTCACCACCATCCAAAAACCAGCAAAGACCAGCAAGTGCTTGTCACCAGCATCCCCAGTAAAGACCAGGATGTGCTGGTCATCAGCATCCCCAGCAAAAACATGATTAAAACACAACAAATGTGGGTTTGTTTTTTTTCAGTAGGAAAGACATTAAAAAGTGTTTCAATTCTCACTAATAACTTTTGTTTGTGGTCTGATTTTATGGTAAATCCAAAGTCCTTATGAAGCCTTTAACAATAGTAATAGAAAACCATATATCTCTCTGTTGTATGCATTTTTACTTAACAGCTAGTTGAAATAGGGTTTCTTCTTACATAAACATAAGTCACATTATTACTATATACTGTATATATTTTGAACTGAACATTTTTTGAACATTTTTTTAAGTAAGCCAGCATTCCAATTTTGTTGTAAAAAAACAGAATAATTAATTAATTAATTAATTGAGTGAAAACTCCTCAAAACTGTATTTCTTAGTGTTAAGTGGGTACTAAGGGATGCTTTGATATAAATCTGTCTTTTTGTGTTTGCTGTTGGGTTTTTAAAAAAAAAACAGCTTTTAGTTCTGTATTATTGTTTTTTTAGGATCACAGATTTTTGCACTTCTCAATTTTACAGCAATTAGTCATGGTGAAAATAAAATCTATAATACTTGCATACTGTCACATGTACACGGAATTGTTCCTCAGTTATCTAACGATGAAGTAAGAATAATCTTCTCTGTGAGTTTGTTCATTGTTCATCCCTGTTTAGTTTGCATGTGAAAAGATTGATTGTGCAATGAATTAATCAACTTAAACACACATACTTATAAAACGGATCTTACCTGAAGTTGAAGTGGGCCGAGGCCAGGTGTTGCGGCTGCAGCAGCTGCCATAGTGGTGGGGATCAGCTGGAGGGGGTATGGGTCACCTGAGACAGAAACACACATGGAACTAACTTTAGTGCAGTCTCTCTTAATAAGAAAAGACAAAGTAAAAACAGAATCTAAGATTACCATGCTTAATAACTAGCATAGCATGGATATGCACTGAACCCTCATAAAGAATGGATATTTTGGAGTATGTTGGAGAATTAATGGCCATCAAAAACCAAACAAAACAAGGTTAAAGAAATAAACAAACAAAAAACTCAACTTGAATGTATAATGCTAAATGTATAGTTTAGTACAGGTCGGAACACTAGTCTTCGACTGTTTTTTGATGGTTAAACATGGTTTCAGTGGAGGAAAATGTCATGTGTTATGCATACCATGGCAATCTAGAGAATGATTTACTTCCCTTCTGGCAACAGTTTTGGGAAGGTCCTTTGCTGTTTATTAAAATGCAACAATTTACCAACCAAAGTGTTCTGCCAAATTTGGTGTGGAAATAGCCATAACTTTAGCCCAAAACCTATTTGGATGCTCTCTTCACATTTTTTATCAACCTGTGGGAAATTTGCAATGGGTCCCTGCTGTACTTTCACTGTAGTCCAAAGTCACCTTTTACTCTTTTCTCCTGCCATATTCACCCGTCTTCTCTACCTAAAACACACCCCTGCCTAGCTCTTTGTCTCTTCTGTTTCAATGTGCAAAACTCTCATTTGCGCTCTGACCACAATGTCTAATGAAAGCTTGACTGCAGGACAGAAGACGCATTCGCAGATAAAGAGGCGTCTGGTAATTAACATGAAGCTGCTGGCTCTCGCCTCTAGGACCAGACTCTACCAAGCACTCTCAGATGAATCAGTGTCCACAGCTTGAATAGAAGGGTGTATTAGTGTCCACCTGCAGATATATTTTTCTAATTAAGCAGCCAGGAAGAAAGGTCACTACTGGCAGAGGTGGGGAAACTTCATAAGACATTTTTGGGGTATATTTATTCTAGGGGGCAATGTCATAATGAGGCTTCAGTATAGGATTCTGTTATAGGCATTACTAGTTTGGCATGTGACTCTACGGAATTAAAACATAAGTGTAAAAGTAATGAATAAGACAGACATCTTATTGTTATATTTGTGGCACGGTTTAAACTTGGCAGACTTAATTTCCCAAAGGACAAGAGTTCTCGGTTGTTGCTATGAGAGGGCCACAATCTGTGTCCCTTTTCATGATATTATGATATTAACAGTTAGGATTTTTCATGTTGCACTGTCACCTCATAGCTAGAAGGTCCTGGGTTCAATCCTTTCTGTGTGGAGTCCTCTAGGTGCATATCTAGATTCATATCCTCTAGGTATCCACATTGGTTAAGTCCAGGTACGCTGGATTCCTTCCACAATCCAAAGATGTGTCTTAGGTTAATTGGTGAATCTAAAGTGCCTTAGTATGTTAGTGTATGTGCCCTAAAATGGATTGTCGCCCTGTCTAGGGCTGCTCCTGCCTTGGGCCCTATGATGCAGTTTAGGCACCAGCTCTCCAGCAACCCTGTCCAGAATCAAGTGAATAATAAAGTAAGTGAGTGAATTAGTTTTTTTATACGAAGTATGACTGAAAGACTTAGCTTCAACTTAAAGAAAGCTTTGTTTTCTTTAAGTACGTGAGAATAAATGTTAATGTTTTACATTGAAAATGAACTGAAATACATCAGAATACCTTTGTTTTTCAGTTATCAGAAAATCAGACCTTTTCACACACATTTATGCTCCATGACTGTGTATGTATGTTAGCGTGGACATGCCCATGGCAGTGTCCGCTGTACTAAACTCCACACTGTCTGTCTCTGAACTCTAAACATCCAGAGGAAGCAGTGTCTCAGTAAGCAATAAACCAGATGACCCGTCCCATTATCCAAAAACATTTTTTCCCATGTAGCTCTTCTTATGATTAAAAAACAAACCCAGCCTGCATACTAGAGGGTGCTCTGGACAGCATACAAGGATGTATTCTGGGGAGATGTTTTAGCTTGCCCTTCTTGTCCTCCTGTCTCAGTCCCTAAACAAACATAAGTATTCCAGCTATTTTATCTCTCTCATGGGGACAGCTGTAACAAAAGAGCAAAGGAGGGAGAGGGACAAAAAAGAAAGAAAGCAAACATGTTGCCGTTGGCGTGGCGGCTGCGACTCGGCGGTCCTGCTCTAGGGAAGTCGGGTGGGATTGAGAGTCCCCCTTGGACCCATCCCACGCCAAAGGGACTTGGTCCTACTCACCAATTTCATTTTGCTTCAGGCAGGCTTTTGTGTGGCACTAAAAAGCACATGCGTAATTGAAAAAGTTGGGCAGTGTGCAACGGTGCGGCTAGTGGTAATTAAAACAAGGGGGTGTAAGCGAAGTGTGTGCAGTGAGGAGGGGGACTTGTTTGGGAAACTGTGAAGTGAGGTGGGCGGAGCTGGAGCTTAGGACCGATCCCGTCTGGGGAGGTGTGTGTGTGTGTGTGTGTGTACGCGTGTGTGTGTGGCCTGTGTGAAGCATGTTTGGATGCGTGTCCTGGCGGCGGTTTGTGTTAATGTGTGGCAACCTGGGGCAGGTCACCCTCTCCACGTTTAGCATGCCCGCTGCTGGCATTCGGCATGCGCGCCTCTCATGGTAAACAACACATTGCTTCACAGTTGGACTGCTACGGCCAAAAGAAAAAGAAAAAAAAGAAGGAGAACGAAAAACCCAAAAAAAAAAACCTCCTTCGCTTAATCCTAGCTCAGACAGAGATGCACAAAAGTACAGATATGAGCGTCTGTCATATGACAGAGACATTTTCTAATTTTAAGGCAAACTAAAAGGACTTCACCTTTATAAAACATGGCAACAAAAAGCTTGAACACTTACCAAATTACTACTCAAGACTTTAGTCTAAAAGTTGTATTTGAGATGATTAAAAAATGATGTACATTCAGAAATAAAGGAAGGTATATTTGTAAAGCAATTATGAAGCACTTTTTTTTTTTCTTTTTGTACAGCCATGTTACGATACAAATATATGTCAAAACTTCATTAGGCACAAACACAAAATTTTATCCCTGTAATTGTGCAGCATTTCTATGGTCCAAGGAAAAGCTACCTCTTATATTATTTCTGGTTTAGTATATAAGATTGTTGTGCATTATAATCATGCATATATACTTAGTGTTGCGCATACGATAATTAAGACAGCAGAATTCTCCATGACAAACATGACATCTGCTGTTGCTCTATTCCCAGTGATGGACTGGCTAGAGTTTCACTTCACATCATTCTCATACTACATAGGTTTCATAGTGCAAATCTGAAGATTATGTCACACTTACTGCAGCCCGGCTTATAGTTAAAGCCTGGTGGTACGAGGAATCCTTGCTGGGCAGCGGCTGCAGCAAGTGTCCTCTGATCTGGAGGAAAAACGGGAATCATCAGAGGTGGGAGCTGACCCTGGACCTGCTGAAGAGAGAGAGGGTGGATATATAGATAAATAAAGATAATTACAGAGAGATTGTGGGGTCAGCGTGTTGTCCAGTGGTAGGATGTGATGCACAGAGAACCGCTGAAATGGCATGGGATCAAACACATGCACACACACACAGTTTTGTAAACATATTAACTTTCCACTAATATAATAATTACTGTAGTTTAATGATGATACACCTACATCTGACCCTAAGCGTAAATTTAGTAAACAAGAGTTGCAGTTTCTGTAAACAAGCAGTTAACTGCCCCCCACAATGTCAAAAAATATCTGATGTACCTATTGTTCCTATTGAGAACATATGGCCCCCACAACCTGCTCGCACACGCTCACACACACACACACACACACACACACACACACACACACACACACACACAAAACGCACGCACAGAGTCACTCCTGCACCTGTCTTCAGACAAGAGGAGCAGAAACAAAACCCTGTCAGTGCCAACACCAGCATGTCACATCGAGTGGCTCCCAAAAACTCCTGCAACATCTGGGCCCACCACGCTCGGCAAGGTGCCATGCCTCTTCACTGATTTCCAGATTTGAAAAAATAAAAAGAGAAAGACAGAAGAAGAAAAAATAGGGGAAAAGAAGCCAGTGACTTTGGCAAGAAGCGAGTCTGAAGCACATGGGTGTGGGGAAGGAGAGGACAGATGGTTCTACTGATGAGACCACTTCCAGGAAAACACAAAGCCTCCAGAAGTGACATCAGTGACTGTGTGAACATGAACATGTCGGGATGCTCGCAGACAGTCAAGGTGAGGAAAGCAGTGAGACTGCATTCTGTGCATCAGATTATGAAAGCCTTGGGCTTACCACAGTGGAGGTTTTGGTTTTACTATGTATGGTTGTAATTGCAGCTGAAGTGGTTAAAGCACACAAAGTTGGACGGGTGGCTAAATCTCACTCTCTCACATTCTCTGTTATTGCTATAGTCTCTTGGTCCCACCACAGCGTCTGGGGCCTCTTGCCGTCTCACCACACCATAATTAGTCCTCCATTTTGGTGAACCACATAACTGCGAGGACTCCCGCTCCCAGATCAGATTCTAGCCCAGCCACTTTTCTTTTTCTTCACCACATTCACCCTGGAGCAGGAATCATAAATGGTACACTACTGTTCTGTCTTTTAGCCCATTAATTTGACATATGATATCACTGCATGCGCTGTGCCATTGCTGTGGTCAAGTTACCTCAAGCTAGCATGTACTAAACATATAACATGCTAATGCTCCATTGACTTAACAGAGATCTTTGTAATTGGTCACTATCAAAAAGTTGAAGGAAGTTTAATTATATATTGGTTCAAAATGATTTTACAGGGTGATATAATATTTAACTTTGATCAGTTAGATATAGATATAACCAGTGTTAGAGTGATTAAAAGAAAAATACTTCCAGATACAAGTACAGTGAGAACGTTTTATGCAAATATATCTCTTTTTTGGAAAAAGCTCCAAAACTCTATAAACAAGGTTACATAAAAACTAGTCATACATAAACACTCAAGCCAATCAACCTAATCAAGTAACATAACATGCATGTCTTTGGACTGTGGAAGGAAGCCGGAGTAGCCCCATACAGACACAGGAAGGACATGCAGACTCCACACAGAATGGACCCAGGTCGATCTAGCCTTAGATCGAACCCAGGACCTTCTTACTGTGAGGTGATATACACCAAGCCACCCTAATTTAATAAAGTGATTTGATAATAAAGTGATCTTCCACTCTATTTTGCAATTATCTAAAGAAACACTTACATGGAGTAACCTAAATAGAGAATGTTTGTCTGTCTCACATGTGGTTTGTGCATGATGTGTTGTGCTCTCCCCTCAGGTTGCTTCCTAGTATTTTTTTTTTGCTTTAAGATCCTAAGTGTGCATAAAAAATGGTCAAATATGCTGTATTAGCAAAGTTCTTCACAAATTGATCTTATTATTAACCCCTGCATACAAGTGGGGTTTCTTAGTAAGAGGAAGTTGTATGTGCAGGTAGAAGCAAAATGACATTCAGAAATCAGTTATGCTTATATGATATATACTCACTCAGCGTAGAATTTTATTTTTGAACTTTATTATTAATTTGACTTTTAGCTTGCCATTCACAACCGCTTAGTAGTTTGGATAGTGGAGAGTGGGAAATTAAACAACTTCATCCAAAATAGCAGGAAACACGATACATTGAGTTTAGAATGGAATGACCAACGTCACATGTTTCATTGTAGTTATTCTAAAACAACTGTAGGAAATATATTAAAGTTTGAGTATGGCTTTTTACACATTATACAAACTAGACATGAAAGAGCCGGTGGTGTCCACAGCTAAGAAGTATGCTGTGCTGCATATGGAAAAAAAATACTATTTTTAAAGAATATTTAATGTGCTATATTTAACATAAGGCCAGTTTTTGAAACACTCTAAACACTACACTCATCTCAGTTCAATGTGTATTGCAGCGCTGAGCCAAATCCTGAAATTCAACCCATTCTACTGCCACTGTTTGTCTATGGAGAATCCAGAAATATATACTTTATATTAGGAATGTGTTACAAGACAGTGTTGCTAAAATAGCAGAGCACGATATTAGAAGGGGTGTCCACAAACTTGTCATTACAGTGCATTTTTAAAATGGATATCAGGCAAGCTAGGAGCTATAGGTCATACAGGCAGTAACCATGCTAAAACACAGAGGAAAATGAGGCTGGGCCAAGATTGCTCATGAAGGGAGAGCTGAGCAGGAACAACAAGCTCTGGCCTGCGGCGATCTGATGGCAGTCCAATAAGCTGCTTTTGCGAGATCGCAGCAACAGCTGGTCTACACATACTGCTGCAGCCCACAATGAACGAGGATACAAATACACACAGACACACACGAGGACTTATTAATGTGGTTAGACAGTTAATTTGCTTTTCTTGTGGTCATATCCTTTCACCGCTCTCATGGCCTTTTCTCTGTTTCTTATTCCAAGCATTTAGCCTCTGCCTCTTAAATTTTGCAGAACATTCCTTAATACAGCAGAGAATAAAACCAGTCTGAGCTTAGTGCTCCAGCTAATCCTGCCCCTCAACAGCTGGCTATTGCTTCCAATAATGACTTTTTATCTGTCTGTTTTCTCTAGCATAGAAGGAAACCTTGTTGTGATGCTCTTCTTAAGCCATAAGCATGCATTACCAAATTGGTTGAAATTAGCTAGCAAATAAATATATAAATATTAAATAAAAAGTACTATCAAACAAACATTATCATTCTGATATCATATTGCAAAGGGGGTTTTTAATTGTATTTTTTCATGCATAAGGTTGTTTGTAAGTGTTGCATGATGTATGATGAGAGGTTTGCGAACTAAATACTGAAGAATGTGCTGTGCACAAAAGGCAGAGGAAAGCAAGAAAGCACATGTATAAAAAATCTTTTAAAAAATAAACCATGGAAAAAGTGGAAAGTTGGCAGCGAAGTGACTTAAGAGTCTCTCACAGCTTGAACTTAAAGCTTTTTAAACATAAAGAAGATGTGCCGATAATTAACATATGTAGTGTGAACAGGTTTGTTGGCAGAGGAGAGAGAAAAACTCCAAGGTAAAGTTATTATTAGGGAGTAATTATCTCAGTGAAGTAAATGAGTGGAACAATAGCTGCCAGCATTGACAATATGGCACACATCTTAGAGAGTGAAGAGGTACAGTGGCAGAAAGAGTGAGTCCCACAGCTAAAATCTGTTTCTAGCCATATGTTCCAGCAATTAAAGCCGAGCCTCTGTGACCCTTTGCTGAAGAGGCGAAATGTAGCCGTATACCCAATAATTAATTTGTATAGTGCTGGCGTGTGACTAGTATTCAATTTTAACATGCTTCTTATGTGCATAAGCCGTTAACACTATTAGGAACAACTTTGGCTAACATTCTGTCAACTCTGGACATTCAGCCCAAAGGACACCAATCAGGAAAACACAAAGGCATAAGCACCCCCTGCCCTGCTCATCTTTCTCTAAACTCAAATGCACACCTAAAAAGCAATGCTGAATTAAAGCTACATCCATAACATGAGCAAATTCACTACCAATCAAGTCTCATTGAACACAGTTCCTGCAGAATCACATAATCAGTTTCCCCTTCCTTCATCGTTCTACTTCATTCACACTTCTTCCCTTCAAAAGCCCCATAACATTTTCCCAGTGTCTGTAAAAATGACCTTGTATTTCTAACCACTAACGCACCACCAATTTCAAATTCACTATCCTCACTCTTTTTCCAAGTACTCTTTTTTTCAAATGGACAGACCTTTATTTTTCTGTGAGCCAAGGGCACCTTTGGCTGATTAGCAGCTAATGAAATTGAGTGGCAGGCCTGCGCCAGCACTGCCTGCCTTTTATAAGCCCTCCATTAGGCGGGAGTGCAGGCGGTGCGTCAGCCTGCCGCCGTAGGTGGGCATAGCACGGTGCCCATCTGCTCTACTGCCTGCGTGTCCTTCCTCAAATAGCTCCCATTAGCTGGCAAGCTGCCATGCCGTGGCAGAGAAGAGCGTCCTCTGTCTTCCACCATGGCAGAGTGCAGACACCCTTGACCAGGGCTGCATGATTAGTAAAGAGGATGAGGAGGAAAAGATGGAAGCAGATCCCTCTTGCTCTCACTTTTGTTTTTTTTCCTGTTTTGGTAACCATCTCTTTGCTTTAATTGGACCCATCTGATGTCTGTCACTTTGCTTTGACGTTATGCTGAGACATTCATTTCGAGCCTTATTGCTATTTTGATCACAATGCCCTCCGTTCTCTAGTCTGATTGTGTTTCTAATGTGATTTTTAAATCATTATGCCATTGCTATCAGGTTGTCAGTGCTTGCCCTCTCCCACCATCCTTTCTCGACTTTGAGATTAGAAAACCTTGTATGTAACATATTTTGTGACAATTTATGCTTTGTCTAATGTATCTAATTTGTATAAAAACCATAAAGTTTAATGTTACTGTTACTACGCTTAGCAGTAATGCTATTTTAATGTAATTATTTGTATGTAATTAAACAAAATCCATTATAAAGTTGTTATAAAGTTGTTTGTTAAACATTTCAGTGTAACTTGTATAGGGGTTTTGTGTTTAACAAGATGTTTAATAAGAAGGGTACAACACAAACACTGCAGCAATGTGTGCTCAGCCCAGCACACTGAACTTGCAATAAGGAAAAACACCAAGTGCATTCATTTTGGTGTAATGAGACAAATTATACAATTACACAGCCAATTGGGTTAGCTGGTCCAGCAAGTTGCTTGTGTGCCACTGCCTTTCTTGTCTTTTTCACAGTTCAAACAAAATGAATTTCCTATTCTAAAAGCTTGCAGCGCATTTAATCTAAATTGAACTCAGTTATATCATGTTCATGTATGAGTATCTTCAATGGGCATGCTTTCCTGAGCTAATATACAGAAATATAGGTGGGCAGTATTAGGGTTTCTATAAGCTACCGTAATCCACATGGACCCCTGTGTCTGCAGACTTAAGCAAGTTAGTAGAAGACCTAAATAAGTTACAGTCAAGTGACTGACTCTTATACATCCTTAGTACTCTTTACTTTGAGTTAGGGGCTAAGCACTGTAAGACGACAGTGATGCATATTAAAATAGCTGGCCGTTTCATTGCGGGTGGCCTGGTCACCCACTCATCTCCCGTTCGGCTGATGAAGAGAATTCATGCTGAGTGAGCGTCGAGACCAAGCGTGGCAAATCCTCTGACACGGCAAGGCTTCCCACAGAGCTGGAGGAGGTGTGCTGAGAAAAGCTGCTAATGACAAAAAGAGAGTGCAGGCACAGAGGAAGTGGCCGTTGGAACAGTAAGGCCTTAATAAGACTGGGAGCCAGCAGCAGTGGTGCTCACCCAAAGGCCTTGCTATTACACCTCTGCTTAAGTGCGAAAAAAGTATTATTGAAGGTTGATGTTTTATGCCTTGAAGCCACACTTCTTCATGTGTGTGCATGTGTGCACCTCCAGCCATTTGATAGGTGCTTTCTATTCATCCCCACCTCTAAAGCACATTGTCTTACAGCTTGTTTAGTGGTGAGGGTCCTACAAGCAGTGAAAGCTTTAAGTGTTTTAGTGTATGTGTTGTCCCTTGGTGTCTAAAGAACTAGCCATTGACAGGAGGTTGGAATACAGTAGTTGTAAACATTTTACAACTTGTAAAAAAGTGGGCATGACTTTTTTGTGAACACAAATCTAGGAGGCTTTTTCATGATTTAAATATCAGGCATTTTAAACATTCAAACAAATGTTGTTGTTGCTGTTGTTCTTAATGTTATTTTTGGGGGTGGGGGTGGACATAAAATTTATATCAATGAGATATAAATATATATATATTAGTATAGGATGATCAAAATGTAACATATGAATGTGAACATTTGAATGCGTTTTTTCACCAGGAAGGTCAACTGTCAGACAGTCGACAGTCTGACCACATACTAAGAAACACAAAATCAGTCAAAATAGAATACAGCTAAAGTCATTCTTTCTTCTTCTAGTGTTGAAGGATACTGTCTGGCGTACTGGACCTAATGTGAGATCCACAAGCTGAATGCGATTGCCTGCTAATGAGACTCTCCTCTGTCTAGCCAGTGTGAGAAACTATTGTTCCGTGGGTCCGAATGCAGAGATGCTTGTTTGGGAAAAGGTTGCAAAGTCATGGGAAAAAGGAGGTTTGTTTCTCTGAGGGTCGAGCGAGACCAGAGCAACCAAGCAAATGTGTTTTCACACACACACGCACATGCACAGACACGCACACACACAAACACACGTTTGACTTTCTGTAACTGTAGGGACCTTCCATTTACAAAATGCCCTTCAGTATTACTAACATACAATTTATTTCAAGCTTGGGATATTTCTAAATGAATAGGAAGAGGATCCCACAAGAACTGCTTGGACGATCTGATCCTGTCCATGCTCCATCTTTGGTGATCATACACCCTACTGAACAGTCAGTGTGTTGCACTCTCGTGCAGTTTGACATACTTCTGTTCATCCTCATGAATCTGTCACTTGCTACTCAATCATGATAATTGAGTTTGCCTCTCATTTCTGTAATCAAACAACTTTCTTTGATTTTTCATTTGCTTTTCTAATTATCTTGTTTTAATGAAATAAAGTAAAATGCTTATTTTTAAATCACTTCATATTCATTTTTGAAATATTCCTTATTTTTTGTGAGCAGTGTATATTCAATCCTTACAGTCACATAATGTTTAAGGTTTGAAAACTTTGTTTATAGCGCACACAAATTAGCTAAAGAGACTTAATAATAGCCAGTCACCACAGGCAGACTAATAGATAACAGAGACTCACAAGCATAGCTCCAAAGCAGCCTGCCTGCTATTTGGCTATGATTGGTAAAAGGGAGTTGATTACTATTTGGTGTACTGATTTGGTTGTGAAGGCATGTCTACGTATGCCCTCAGTATACGTACATTTCAAGTGTGGAAAATGGATATGACAGGAACATGTTTGAAAGCAGCTTTACAAATATCAAAGCATACAGTCCAACTGAGCAAGCCTATGGCAGGAGTGAAAAGGCAAAATTTCCTAAATGCGATGGCAAATAAATCTGGGAAGACCAAGATTAAAACAGGATCTATAGGAATAGGAAAATAGTTTAAATACACATAAGCTAAAATAGAGAACATAATAAAATGTGATTTATATTTGGTATAACAATATAATTAATATTTATAATATAGTGCACACAGCTGGGGACACACCTGGATTTGTTGCTGCAGGAGGTTGATTTTGTGTTGCTGCTGCAGAAGTTGCTGTTGTTGCCGAGCAATCTGTTGACACACACACACACACACACACACAAAAATATAAAAGAAATAATATAAATCTGCATTATGAGATGTAACAATTTACAACATCATACTCACAAGCAGTAGTGCTCTCTAAGAATGTTATTTTAACACAAGTAATGTCTGTGGGTGTGAGTTCATCTTTGTAAAGTTATAGAGCAGAGAGATTACACCGACATACAGTACAGTTCTAGTTTTTAAGGCCTCATGGCAGTACAAAAATTGTGCACTATCAAAAGGAGATTCCAAGTTTCAAAATAACCACAACATAGAACAACAGACACAGAAAAAAAAATCCAGTCTAGAAAAAATCTAGAATGCATTGTTCTAAGCAGCGTGTTTACATACACCTAATGAGTGTATGATGACAGGTATTTTATGACTAGCATCATCATTTATTGTATGTTTATCAACTGAGAATAGGCAATTAAGTATCTGCAAATACACTATATAGACTTACGGTATATTACAAGAAAATCTATTTTCTTATATCTCTATATTTAAGTTGTTTTTTTACCTGTAATTGAATTGTGAGATGTTATGGTTTTGTATTGTACATAAATCTATTTGCCTCCTTCATTTATCTAATTCTAGCCAATTGGCACAAATAATTGGTTGTCCTAAACCACATACTACCACTGTACATCAACACATTTTGAAAAATCTACCATTATAAAAGAACAACTTATGTTTTAGGATATAGAGTCCACTGAAATGATCTTTTTGGTTGTTTTCAAATTTGCATAAATATAAAATGGCCTAAATTTGTTTGTGTAAATGTTTTGAATAACCAGCTTATAAAATTCAAGCATCTTTATCAGTTTTGACAAAAATGACTTAAAATGGGTAGACTTTAGTTTAAGAGTATGCTGCCTTCATGAACACCAAACAAATACCTTAAATGAAATGAATTATCCTTTTACTGACATCCCTTTACTGACATTATTTCATTTATCATTTCAACCTGTTAAAAGTTGACATCAAAGGATTTATGTTTGATGCTGGGTAAATCTGTGACAATTTTAAATCAATTAATCAACACACATTTTCACCAACCTTTGTGTTGCAAACACAGAGTTAAATAAACAACAGCTTAGACAACATAACTATTTCTATCACTATTCACTGAACAACTATCACTGTCACTATGTAATCTAAAGATTGCTCCGTGTGCAATAACATATCTTTTTTATCAGTGTGATAAATTAGTAAGATTAAATTCAAAATTTATTATTTTGGTCCTGTTTGTGCTATGCAGAGGTGTGTGACTTGACTTGAATGTGACCCAAGTCCTAAATCTAACAAATTGCGACTTGACTCAAAAAAAAAGAAAAAGACTTGTGACTCAACTTTCACTTTACCATAAATCAGGTAAAAATCATGTAACTGAGCCTTTGGAATTGCTTCATACTTACCAGGCAAATTATGAACAAAAGCTAACTTAAACAGATCTCTCTTCCAACATACCGTTTATGTTTTGATTTTTTTTTAGCTCTAGTCAAAAAAATTGTCTATGTAGATAGGACAATTCTGGCTATAAATACTTACTTTGTTAGCCTGTTTAGTTTGGCTGATAGCACACTAAAACAACCCCTTCTGGAATTTGGTTACTTGAGGTATAGGACTTGGCTTTAAACTTGCCTGTCTTGACATGGGACTTCACTCTGATTAACTTGTATTGACTTGGGAATTGAGTGTTGAGACTTAAAACTCACTTATTACTTGTAGCTTGTTTCCAACTCGTCTGTTATGATGCACTGTTTGTGCATTCTCCGTTCCATCCATTAATGACAAGGGACTACCACAGAACCACACTTAACCATATATTTTTTTGGTAAGAGACCATTCTTACATAACAGAATGCTAGTGAGTATTTTCTTGGTTTAAGTAGATCACGAACACAAGCACTGCCACCCAGCAGCTACTTCATATGCAACAAAGTTCTACAAACCGGATTCCAAAAAAGTTGGGACACTAAACAAATTGTAAATAAAAACTGAATGCAATAATGTGGAGGTGCCAACATCTAATATTTTATTCAGAATAGAACACAAATTACAGATCAAAAGTTTAAACTGAGAGAAT
>JAUZSU010133589.1:0-16366 GCA_034780255.1 Parotocinclus maculicauda
GGTTGGGCCACCCTTAGCAGCCACAACTGCAACTTCGCCATTTGTGGATAATGGCTCTCACTGTAGTTTGCTGGATTCCCAAAGCTTTGGAAATGGCTTTATAACCCTATCCAGACTGATAGATCTCAATCACTTTCTTTCTCAATTGTTCCTGAATTTCTTTGGATCTTCGAATGAGGCGTAGCTTTTAAGGATCTTTTGGTGGACTTCACTTTGTCAGGAAGGTCCTATTTAAGTGATGTCTTGACTGAGAACAGGTGTGGCAATAATCAGGCCTGGGTGTGGC
Organism: Parotocinclus maculicauda; assembly: GCA_034780255.1. Taxonomy (NCBI): domain Eukaryota; kingdom Metazoa; phylum Chordata; class Actinopteri; order Siluriformes; family Loricariidae; genus Parotocinclus; species Parotocinclus maculicauda. Next base: position 287 of record JAUZSU010133589.1, read on the forward strand.
TAGAGACGATAAAACCACAGGTATAGTATGTTTTAACAAAGGGGGGCAATCACTTTTTCACACAAGGCCATGTAGGTTTGAATTTTTTTTCTCCCTTAATAATAAACACCTTCATTTACAAATTGCATTTTGTGTTTACCTGTGTTGTCTTTGACTACTATTTAAATTGGTTTGATGTTTCAAAACACTTGTGACAAACATGCAAAATATATATATATAGGAAATATACACACACAATTGTGGGTTTTTTTCCCTCTCTAGCTCTCTCCATACACACACACACACACACACAGTCAAGCTGACGCCAATTTAGCCTAATCAGTTGTAACCAAACACAGGATAGAAGAGGAATTCAGAGTACCCGGAGTAAACCCACACAGGGATGACATGCAGAAAGGACCTAGGTCAGTCTACATAAGGATTGAACCCAGGACCTTCTTGCTTGGTTGATCTAATTGTAACCGTCTGTGGGTCCTTGAAAAAGCACTAGTCATGTCTTATTATTATAACAAACATTTGCCCTCACATGAGTTCTTATTAATTAGTTAATTATAACTTGTTCATTAAAAACCTCACAAACTAAATGTAAAAAGTAATGCTTTTAGAAGCCAGGCAGCAAACTTTAAATAAAACATGCAAACAGCCCATTTAACCACACCAATTACAACAGCTAGAAAACTTTTTTTCTCCTAATCCTGAAGACACCTGAGAAGCGAACAGAAGACACCATTTTTTATTGAAACGCAGCCCAAATTAAATACCTTGATTAATTTAAAACATTGCGGGAGACCTGATTGGTCACAGGTGTGACTGCAAAGGCCCTAATCATGATCCATAGACATCAGAGATTTCACATTTCAAAACGTGATTTAAACTTTACAAACACGGTTAAGTAAATTAACCATTTTAAAAACGACTTTGAAACCGGGTGAGGAATTGTATTTAATTGAGAATTACGCACCAGGAGGAGGTCCGCCATATTTACGCTGTCCGTTAACTTGAGTTAGTGTAATTTGGGTTTTCTGAAGCCACTCTTCCAGAGCCCTCAATTTCTCTGGGTTTAATACCTGATAAAAAAATAAAACAAACAAATAAATATTGACAGTGATTCGTGTAAGATGTATTGACCTCAAACACAATATACATTAACTGCTTTGACTAAAATACGAATAAACTAAACATCATTTAAGACGTTTGCAAGTTTGCATGATATTTGTATGCCGGTCGACAACCAGCAACAATGCTGGACTGTTTTCAGTAGCTTTACAGAAGTCAGCTATCACTATTTATACTGGGTTTTTTTAACTTGCACCAATAAATAATGTCAATTATACCTCACACCTACACACACAATTGTGTTTATAAACGTGACAACACATTTAATATCTTATTTTTTACCTGTAGCATTTGTCCCTCCATCTCTCCTTCGTTTCAACACATTAAGTGTGACTGCGAGGCCGAAAATGAGACCGTGGGCGTGGCTTGTCGCAGAGCTCACCTATCACTAATTTTGAAAATCAAGACTTTTGGCCAAAGCGAGTGTTATGTCTAGAAACTGCGCGAATTTAACTAAGACACCATAAAATGTTCAGTCCTTTCGAAATATGGCCGAATACAGATTACCCTATATGCCCAGAATAATAGAAACAAACTCATATACGCAAAACAAACAAGACCCTGCCCAATATCCCCACATTATTCTCAATACACAAACTTATTCATGATATCCAACAGCAAACAAATTCAAATTTCTTTATATAGCGCTTTTTACAATGGTCTTTACATTGTCTCAAAGCAGCTTTACAATATTATAGCATCTTACAAGGCCAATCCCAAATTGAACAAGCCTGGGGCGACAGTGGTTAGGAAAAACTCCCTGAATAAAGTAGGAAGAAACCTTGGGAGGACCAGGACTCAAAAAGTGACTCATCCTACTTGGGTGGCCTAGATGTTAATTGAATAATTAAGTTGTAGTGATAGTACAATTTAGTAAATAATACAATTTATACTAATAATAAAATTCAAAATAAATAACAAAACAGATTTTAAAATGAGTCCTTAGCAATAAGTCCTTGGAGGCACATCGTCTCCTAATAACTAAATGATAGAGGGAGTTACTGCACTCTGGTGGAACTGGTTATTGTTGATGAAAATCAGTAGTGATTATTGATGTGATCAGAGTGATGCATAGGTGGAGGAGCATCTAAGTGTGTGGTGCTGGAACTGGTGCAGGAACATCACCTCGGAGAGAAAAGAGAAAATGTAGTTACTTATGGGTTAGGAGCACAGAGTCTATTACCAGTCACTGATGGTAAGTGCAGCATGAAACATGACTGTTTCTAGCAACAAGTCTGTTGTTTTTGGCTAATGGTCTGGATGTAGATCAATGTTGTTGTTGCTGGATGTTATTTCAGCGACATTACCTGTTAACAGGATCATAATTTAAATCATACAAGCAAAAAACCTCCATAAACAGTGGCACTTGTTACACAAACAATGGTATGTTCATTCATTTCCACTTCCTCATCAGCTTTCTACTTTGCGCTTATAATAGGACATCCATAAAAATGTGATTTTGCCAGCTTAGATGGACAACTTGGCTGACTTGCAGAGATTCCTGACTATAATGTCATCAGACGACCTGAAATTAATGTATATGTAAATGTGCATGTCTTGAAGGCAGTTTAACAGATCTAAATTATTATCTTAAAAAGCAATACGTGATTGGAATAAAACAGGAATATACCTAGTGAAATCAAAACCATTATAGGATTAATTCCATTTACTTTACTTACCGCTTTTTGTTGTACTGACGCTGTATATAAATATTGACGTGATGAGGACCAGAAAAAATATAAATTTAAATGTGAAAATATAGTTTTATATGACTTTTCATATAAACACAGACTAAAAGTTGTGGAGCTATATTTTGATAATAAGAGCCAACCACAGAAACAGCGGCTTCAGCAGGCTTGGATTTAACTCCAGCTATGTGATAGACTGGTACCCTGTCCAGGGTGTACCTCTGCCTGTGCCCAGTGAATTCTGCCAGTTGAATTCTGCCCTATGACCCTAACATAATTAGCAGGAATAAAACTGGATGCTTTGGTTCTTGAATAGCCAACACACGGTGCAGTATAAACAGTGCAGAAAAATAAATACATATAATTTATCATAAACCATTGCGAGGGCATGTTAATCTGTTTTAGATAATGTAACAGTGATTAGTAGTTTAATATTTGCAATCAGTGCAACGAGATCAGATGATCTACAATACAGTAATCAGACGATATTAAAAAGTGTGTTAGTGTAGGAAAACGTACAAGGTATACACTGTAGGGGGCTCCAGAGAAGAAAACACAGTTTCAGTGAAACTGCATCCTGATAGTCCATATAGCCGCATGCTGTTTCATAAACAGATTTGCATGTTCTGGTTCTGCTTTGTATTCTTTATCAATGGACACTGGTGGAAGCTGGTGTGAATTATTCTGCTGGCCACCACAAGATGTCAGGCAGTGACTATCCTATGTTTGTGCTGACTTGCCTTGCCAAACAGAACAGTAGTTGGTAGGTGTTTTTTCCAGTATTGCCTGATATTCAGTAGAATTCATACTTCCCTTTGGTTGTACATGTCCAGTGACTGCCACAAAACACCAAGGCATAACAGAACCACTGTGCTTAACATGTTGTAAAATGTTTTACTGAATCACATCATTGGAGATGTATTGTCTTTAATTCTTTATTTGTCGACTTTTGTCTTGTCACATGTGCGTACAAATAAAACCACTTTCCCAGAAAATAATGCGGACATTAAATGGTACATATCTGTATATAAATTAGGACAGGTGTGAACCAGTGTTGGAGGGCTCAGACCCAGTGCGGGGTCCTCAAGCAAGACCTTTTATTTGGAACGCATTCAACCTCAAGTGTCAAAAATGAATACATTACCTACATGACCTTATTTTCAAATTTGTTCTCCACATCTGATTATAACAATCACAACTGTGCCATATTGCAAATCCTAAATTCACTTTATGTTCTGCATGCTAACACAGAATTATCAACAGCTTTTTGGCAAGTCCTGCTATCTTAGGGGATGCCTGTGTCTTGAATTCAGTGTCATGTGTTGTAGTTTGAATAACACAATTTAACAGTAACATGAAATCCAAGTAAAACTGCATCAAAATTCATCCAAATTCTTCATTAGAAAATTTCCATACCGTTTAGAAGGGAAATACATAGATATGTTTGACGAATGCCAAGTCTGAAACCCATGCTTTAAAAAGCAAATTGTAGTTCTGTCTGCTTCATCACATTACGGCAGCACTAAGCTGTATTTAATCAAATCATCCTCGGTACTTTGTGCCGTTGCAGACACAGACGTGGCATGACTGTAACCACCTCTCAATACTAAAGAACGACAAGCATCAACACTTCTCTGTACCGGCACCCATGTGGTGGAATGAACTTTGACTGGATGTCATAACAGCTAAGTCTATTGCTATCTTCAAACAGTAATTATAGATTTGTTTGAAGATTAAATTCCACATAAAATACTTTTGTTGTGCCTTTCCATTATTAATACTGTTATGCTTTTCTTCATCAGCACATAATAGAGTTTTATTTAAGTGATGTTTTTGGGATGTTGGCTATTTGTGCTAGCATGAGGTAATGTCTACTAAGAAGAATACAAAGCACTTCTGTAAATCTCTCTGGATAAGACTGTCTGCTAAATGCTCTAAATGTAAATGTAACTGTAGTCCTGCTGACCCTCTTAACCTATAGCAACTCCTGAGCAGATATACAGTATTAGCAGGGCAAATATAGATTACTACATATAATTAACCCAGTTCATTTTGAAAATAATGCTAATGCATGAAATAGACAATAAAACTAAATGTAAAAAGTAATCCTTTCAGAAGCCAGGCAGCAAACTTTAAATAAAACATGCAAACAGCCCATTTAATTGTACCTTTGCTATACGTGTATATCGCACAATAAAAGTTTAATAAACATTTAATATGTTACATAAATTATAGCACGTCCCGTCTTTTAACATAGGGCATGTTTGTGTAATCGGACCAGCCGGTTATTAGGACCAAAACGATCGCGTCCCAATGTGGTCCGATTAACCAGATTCGACTGTATTCTTTAACAATGGTCCAATCTTAAAAGCGCTCTAGAAATGAGTCTGATTTCGACTTTAAAACTTAGAAAAAATATTAAACATTATAACAAATAACCACTATTTTCAAACATAGGAGCTGTAAGTAGGTGGTTCACGTTACCTAATAGTTTTTCCCATTGAATTGTTTAGATGTCACACACAGTTGCCTTCAGACCTAATTTTTTATTTTAATCTTATCCAGCAGATTTTATGTTCTCTTCTGAAATCTAAAAGTCACTTAACAAAGTTTGTTAATTCATATACTTACTCTCACTTGGACACTTTTTAGCAAATCACTAACCTAATAAAGAGTCCGGTGCAATGTCTTTGGCCACCATTAGATTTGTTGTTTTAGCAGTGGTATAATGACAATATATAATTATTTCCCCATTGTAGAAAATATGTACAAAAAAACCCCACAATTATCCAAATGCTTTTGCAGGCAAGTCAGTATTTAGTGTGGCCTCTTCAAAAAGTGGTTTCTTGGCTGCTTCAGAAATACCATTCCTGATCAATCTTTTTCAGACTGTATAGAAGGGCTTGGCCTGCTAATAAAGCTGCTAGATGTTGTTATTGTTTAAATATAAGGGGACATCACACCAAATGCTTGCTATTGTAACCTATATCAATAGAGAGGATTATTTGATCTGCCAAGTACAGGCAGCTCCCACAGTTTTGTTGTCCACCATCCAGGCACCTTCACTACACACCCCTGTCTTTGCCCAGCCTATTTTGAGGCACTTAGCAGAAGTTGTTGTTGTTGTTGAAATTTGTAATTTTCTCCAATTAACCTATCCTTTTGTTCTAAAATTATAATCACTTAGATATATCATAATTATATTCATACATGTAACATTTCATTTAATTCCAACTCCTTCTTGGGAGTTATTTTTTGTCAATGAGTGTATTTGAAGGTTGTCTGACCTAGTATGGTTCTAATTTTAGGTACGACTAACTGATCTGAGTGGGATAATCTGATAGATCAGGTAGATTTGTAATCGTGTAGTAGATCTGAGATAAAGTGTGTCCAAAGCCCACTGAGAGATTTCTATACCATTAGCAGCACTTTGAAATAAACTCTAATGCTGACTGGAGGAAACCATATACATTTAAGAACTGGGCTGATGTTCTCAGTGCTCTATGCCCTGTTTAGCATTATAGCATTAAAGCCCCATCTCTGGCAAGCTGCATTGTTGGGTACATGAGCAAGACAATTAACCCAAAATTTCTTGGATTGTACACTAATATTAAATCGGTATTAAATAACTCTGCTAAAAATATCTGCTAAATGGCTAAATTAAAAACGTAAATTGTAAACTCTGTGACGTTCTGGGGTTCCATCTAGAATGTTCCGTCATTAGACTAAGACAGATTAGACAGATTAGGATCAACTGTCAACCTGACCAGCATAAGCAGTTTCTAAAGACTAATGAATGATGATCTCATTCAACCTTTCTAGTGTAGGCAGTAACATGACATTTACAGCTTGGACCATTTGCTCAAATTAGGTTCCCCTGACATAAGCCCCTAAACCCCCTGCCAGACTGCAAACCCCATTAGAAAGAGATGTGACTAATGCCAACCATTCTGTGCTGTTTTTGTAATACCTCCATGTCCCAGATGTCTCATACAGGCTTATACAAATGCACAACAAGTGACTTCTTAAACTGTCACACTTCACAAATGTTGCCATTTACCTTTCCAAAAGGCACTGGACAGGGTCATGGGTTAGTTTGCACTTACTGATGTTCCAAATGGCAGAGAAACCTAATCCACTGCTATTTGCACATTCAAAGGCTATTTATTATGTGGTTGCAAAATCTAAATGCCATTTACAGTTTCTCATTCATTGAGTGTAATTGTGACCAACTTGCAGTTAATGCCTATGGATTCTTGAGCATCATGAATTTTATCAGACGAAGAATGGTAAGGTCACAAATGTTGAAGATGAATGGGATGCCATGATTTAGTGAACACAATAGATGATATAAATCATTTTTAAGGGAAGGAGGTACAGTGCAGACTTACCATGTATTAGGTATGTGTCAGCTATAATTTCACACAAGCCACACTTGTGGTATTTGATCATAATTACACTAACTCCCCCTCCTTCATGACTTAGGATGCCACCAAAACTGTTACCTCCTCGGGGGCATGGAACCTTCAGTGATGATGTTTATTGGACTAATTAACACCATGAAACTCATTCACACTGTACAGTGCCTTGTAAGCAGGACATCTGCTAAATTGCTTTATATGTAAAGCTGTTGACTAGATGCCATACCACCAAAACTGATACATGCTGGAAAAAGCAGGAACATACAGTGACTTTGTTTACTGGATGGACTGTATGAGTGTGGGAGTTTGTGTGCCCTGCAATGGATTGGCACCCTGTCTAGGGTTTTCCCTGCCTTGCGCCCCGTGATGCAGGCTAGGCTTTCCCACGTCCCTGACCAGTATTAAGTGAATAAGAGTGTGAATTAATAAATGTATTCTCACTTGTGTATAAAATGTGTTTGCTTATATGAAAGAATTTCTAATTATCTTACAGAGGAACATAGCATTCCTATCTCTGTATTCTAAGAGGAAGTTCTCACATTCACAGGAATAGAAATGTGACTGATTGGCATAATAAACTTTTAGGAGCAGTCACACATCTGGACTGGTTCTTAATATCCCCAAATGTGAATCCTCTTGAAAATCTGTGAAGAACTTGTCCAGTCCATGCCAAATCGCAGCTGCTATATATGCTTATGGAGGTTTTACATGCTATTAAGAAGCTTTCAGTCACAGGTGACTAATTATTATTATTCTCTGTTGTAACTATTATAATCAGCTTTTATGAACTACTGTTATCAGACATTTATTTAGTTATTTTTCTCTCCTTTGAATATAAAATCTTGGCTGCCCAAGGAACTTGGGTCCGTATTTGATGCATGGTCATCCCAAGGACCCACTGTCACTCAAGGCTTGCTCTATTGGACTGTGGACCCATATTGTTGTAAAGCTGCTTTGAGACAATGCTCTGTTGTAAAAAGAATTTTGTAAATAAATTACAAATGCTAATCTAACTGGTGCTGATTTAACTGGAGAAATTGCATAGCCTTGCTGGTAAAGCTGGCTGACCAACATCATAGTGTCCAAAACACATCATATGCTGGCATTCGCTGTTATTTAGCAGAGAACTACAGGTGTTTGGCTCATTGTACTCCTTAAAAAAAATATTTAAGGCAAAGATCTGGGTTGTGAATGCCAAACACTGCAGTGTTTTTTCATTTAGATGGAGAAAATTTAACTTAACGTTTTATTAATGCCTTATGTGACACTCAAAAACAAATGCCCACTGTACTGCCGTTATAAAACAAAGAACAAACTGTTTCTTGAAACAAAATATAACAAAGCGCTGATTATTTTGGGTGTATGGGAAAACCTTTTTTGCCAGCATGTTAGATTTTATGCAGTTTGCCTGTTGGTTACAAATCCACAGCCAATTTTGTTCAGATTGATGATTATTGTACACATTTGTTGCCACCTACAAAAAGCTGTTTCTTTATTTTTATCTATTTACTGACAGATGCTGGGATCTCAGGAGAAATTACTGGATTATTCAAACTTAAAATCATTGGTCTATTGGGTACAATTTGACTCTAGCTGTCAAAGTGAAATACAAAAACACTGAAATTTATGCTTTGGCTTGTTCCTTCCATTCAGGCACATGTACTTGAAGACTTAAATCTACTAATACTGCCAGATTTCATTCAAATGGGTGAGAAATATGTAAACACAACAAAGCCTGGCCATGCAGCCAAGTCCAGCCATGGTTTTATAAGCTATTTCTATGACATGTAATCATTTACTCCAGATACTGGAGATATTTCTCTCTGATTTTTAATTAGGGCTGTCAAAGTTAATGTGCTAGTAAAGCAGGAACGCCATGATGTTTAAATGCCAATCATTTCTGAATGCTGTCAATCACATCTTATGCTACATAGGGTGCTATTAGCTTATAAGGAAACATAACTGCTTATGGTTTATGATCAAAGGTAATGCTGCCACCATGGTCAAGAATGGAGGTGGGCCAGCAATGATGTGAGTATGTTTTATGGTTCACCAACTGGCAGGACAGTCCTGTGTCCTCCCACAGTCCCAAGAACATGTAAGTTAGATGAACTGGTGATGCTAATTGTCCACAACCATGTTTTCTATTGAACTTGTACTGATGAAAGGTTGACCTTGTTGAAATATTGTTACTGTAATAAAATTTAACCAAGTATCCTGCTGTGATGTTAAATAAACAAAAAAAACCAGTAATATAGTATATATAGTAATATATCTATAATATAGTAAAGTAACCAGTAAAGTACATTAACATTCATCAAGAGAGCTAGATGTTTCATTTAAACTCAAAATGATATCAACTTATGTTATCAAATTTGCTTCTGTTTATTCATTTGTATTATTTTTCACCACGATCTGCGACATGGCCATGTCAGCAACACAGACAAGGTTACATCTATACATAAGGTTACATCAAGACTAGTCATATATAAATACACACAGACGTCAGGTCAATATAGTGTCATTTTAGTATTAATTAACCTAATGCATGTCCTTGTGCTGTGGTAGGAAACCACAGTTTTAGTGTTTTTAGTAACTCATTTGTTAAATAACAGCCATCCTAGTAAATTTTTTGTCTGTACTCAACAGTTTTTTTACCACTGAAATGCTTTCTTGCTTGAATTTGAATAGATGCTGTGTCATATGACTTGGGCCCAGAACTTAACCTGAGGTAGCTTTGCATCGAGACAGAGAAGGGTGGGGTGAGTGATTAGGTCCTGGGATGCCTGACAAGGGCCTGGCTCCTGAGGGCACAGAAAGGAGCCCAGAAGGTCTGGTGCAGGAAAAAAATGCTTTGTTGGGGCTGACCTGAGCTCTGGAGTCAGAGTTGGTTTGAGAACATTTTTTAAAAGAAAGAACATATTTAAAGAAAATATCAAAAAATAAAATCAATTATGGTAACATGTAGATTATTCATTAAAGAGAATAAAAAGAAGACAATATTACGAAGAGTGTAATAAAACAGAAAATATAAAGCTAGAGAAACCAATACTATACAGTACTGTTCAAAAGTCTTAGGTCAGCATCAGAATTATTGGATTAACAATGGTAAACTAACCATATACTGGACCCAAAAATGTCACAGCATAATAATCTTTGATCTTCATTCCAATCCTTGTAAGCTTTCGCATATCTTAGCCTTTACATCCTGTCCCCATTACGAAGAAGAGGTTTCTTGACTGCTACCCTTCCAAAAAGACAAGTCCTGATCAAGCTTCTTTGGACTAAAGAAGTGTCATCTTGGCATATTGACGAAGCTGCCAGGTGCTTCTACTGTTTGACTGTAAGGGAAGGTCTCGTTACGTACTTGCCACTCTAGCCACAGTACTGTGCTTTAACAGAAATACTATTTCCTTACGTCAAATAAAGGGTAAAAAAGTGAATCGCAATAAAAATGTATGATTAACACGAATAAAACCTATAATCATCTCACAACCCTGTTGATCCCAACTATGAACAATTTACAAATGGGTACCTTTAAAATTTAAAAAGCCAGTGTGATGGCACTGGAGTTTGCTTTGCTATAAAGCAAAGGAGAGAAAGCATGTTTTCTCTGAATATTCAGAACTGTAGATGCAAATCCCCCTTTCAACGGCCGAAAGAAATATACATTACAGCTGTGTTTACCTTATAATTGTTGGATTCATAGCTCCAGATCAAGTGAGACAGTTGTTCTGGGCTCTGGGGGTGTTGAAAATGAGTTGCTTACAGAATTAAAAGGGCTTGCACCATTTAAGGTGCTTTATACCAAACGAGCATGTGGCTTATAGTTGTTTTCTCTGATTAAGAAGCTGTGGAGAAATGAGAGAACTTAATTAACAAATATTTAATCAAGAAACTAAAACTGCAGGGCCCTTGGTGATGGAATGAAGCATATTACCATGGTAACATATTAAAAGATGTGCCCATTGGCTTGGGCTTGCATTGTGAGCTACATCCCTGCCTATTGCAGAAGTTCTTTCGAAAGGCTTTTAGTAGTGCAGCAGGAGCAGCTACAAAGGCCTGTCCTTTTTGGAGGGAGGAATAGAAAGGACAGCACTTAACATGTCTTGTTCATTCCAGCTTCTACAGCTTAGCTCCAAGTCTGCACTTTCCTTCCTTTTGTCATCTCTTTTTTTGTAACAAAAAGTCTTATGGATGTACAATGAGTTTTCTGATTTGCCTTTGTGTACCGGATGAATAGTGTCATCACCTTTAATAGGAATCTTTTATATCACTCTTTCTCTTCCCTATCCCTTCCTCTATCGCTCATTTTCATCTAGGAGTGCGTTGAACGATGGGACAGCATGCGTAGCGGCTATTTGTTTATGACATCCTGTATGCTCATCACTGCCGCTTAATGCAGAGAAGGTCACTAAGGCAAGCGCATAACACTCAATCACACGCTCGCTGCAGTCGTGCTGATAAGCATATTAAAGCATCTGCTACTGACCTTGCTTATGCATTTCCCACTCATACAACATCATCTATTGATTTTGCCGACTGCACTACACAATCCTAACCACTACGTGTGGACAGGTAGGGCATACATTATACAGATGCAACAAAATGGAACTGTTCAAAAACACAACGTGGAGCCACAGACAGTTAGAGAGCTCCGGGAAGTTAATTAAGCGTGGCCTAATTGTGCTGAACATTACATGCAGTATATTCGTTTGACAGATGGTTTCATCTGAAGTGACAAGAACAAGTAAGGCAGAATTTCAACCAAGCATATAGTTCAACAGGGGAAAAAAGCTAACATACGTTTCTTGTCAGATGTTTGTCTCTTTAGTATTGAGCGGAAAATACAAAGCTTAGGTTCCTAATGGATGTCTGTCCTCTTCAATAAGAAGGTAATCATTGCAGACATTATAAACCTGATATATTTCATGTTCAGATTGGTCAAATTCAGGTCATTTTTAACAAACATGCATTTTTGACTTTCAGGTCTGCAACATTCCAAAAATATTTGAAACGGGGTCAAGTTATTGTTGCTCTCCCTCAGTCTCAGCCAGTCATATCTGCATATATCTGTGATGCCTATCCTGGGCTGAAGGTACTGCTATGACTTGACCAAGGTTCCTGCAGAACTTAGCTAACATATTACACTGCTGTGCCACCCAAGCACCTGTTTGCTAATATTTTACAGTAAAATGATGTCAATCTGAGTCCAATGTTAATGCAGGGCTCTACTTCAACTCAATATCCGTCTCTCCCAAGTCACAAAAAGGATGAGGATCCCCTCTTAAGTATGGATCCTGTCAACATTTTTTTTGTCATCCCACTATTTTACAATATCTGTTAATGATAATGCAAGAGTCTCAATATGGTGCTGAAGGAGTTCTTTGTTAATACAGGATATTAAAATTTCTCTACCTTATGACAGCTAAAAGAGCAAGTGTTCCCTTTTTGACAAGGAATGTGGTGTGTTCTCCTGTCTTATTACAAGGTTTCTTCCTTGTACTTTATCATAATTATTTTATTTCCAGATCTCTGTGGAATTTTTTTATAATGATATCCTGTTCTCATTTTGATCCCACTTACAGTGGTGCGTAAATGTTTGTGAAGCCTTTACAGTTTGCTATATGACTGCATAAATATGACCTAAATCATCATCCGATTTTAGCTAGAGCTAGAGAGAACTCAATAAGTCAAAAATATACATTCATATATTCATTGAGGTAAATGATCCAATATTACAAATCTGTGAGTATCAAAACTATGTGAACCAGCATTCCAGCCTAAGAACCTTATGCCATCTGTGAAAATGGATGCAGTGGTGTCACAGTTTTTGCCTAGTTTGCTGAATCTTTGGCAAGACAGCCGCCATGTATTAAACGATTTATTTGCAATTACTGTATACCAACATATTCTAAAGAATGAACTGAACCTCAAGGAAAAGTGAGTCATGCAGCAAGTCAACGAATAAGCACACAAGTGGGTATAACAAAAATAAGAATAAAGTTAATGTTTTGAAATTTGCCAAGTCGAAGTCCTAACCTTACTCCAACATAAATACTGTGGAAAATGTTTAGGTGAAGAAACCCAGAGTTGAAGTCCGGGTCAGTACTCTGTTCAGATAAAATACCTCAAAGCTGATGTGCAGGACAACTCTGAATCTAATGCCATGTGGTTATGTGTGTATCTTAATGTTAAATCCCTCTATCCAAGGACACCCAGAAAAAGATAGGTTAAGCCGTTTTTAAATCTTGCTACAGTCCAAGTTTTTTCCTTGTGCCTTCTTAAAGGTAGTCTAGACCCCTATTCTTATTTTTTGATAATAAATTAATTAAGCTCCTGCACAAGCCTTGGGATACAACTGCACCACACAAACCTTTTCCTTCCTGATCAACATTATGTAAAAAATGTTTGATTTGTTTGAATTTGATTTTGATTTATTTATCCATTAAACTATCCTACATATGTATTTACTAGTTATCAATTGACTAAAGTTCAATTAAAGTTACAGTAAAATTTTATTTCTATAGCACTTTTTACATTGTCTTAATACATACAACTTAAAAAGTAACCCAACCACATTGAGCAACCTAGGTCTTCCATGAAACAAATTACCTAAATAATGCATTTATAAAAATAATTTTAAATACACTTATAATACAGAATACCATTTTATGAAGACTATAATAAAATAGAGAAATTTATGAAATATAATACAATCATATATTCAATAAATAAACAAATGACTGTGGTGGTCTCCTAGTTAAAATATTGGACTAAGGCCCAGGTTTAAATTCTACCTCTGACAAACAAAAAGTCAAAAGCTGTTTGGATTTTAAGGTTGTATCACTTGTAGGTTGCTCTGGATAGAAGCGTCTGCTAAAATGTTTAAATGTAAAATGTTAATGAACATAATAAGACAGATAATATGAGGAAATCTCTTGGCATTACTTGGTCCAGTAAACAGTAATGAACTTAACATAATGAACTACGGACCAGAAGGTTTAAGGGTTCTAGCATTGCCTCAATGCCACTGTTTGTCAAAATTGCTTGGATTGTAACTGTATACAATCTTGACAATTGACTAAATTTATACTGTATCTTTGATTAACTTATTGACCTTTCTAATCTCCGGTAGAATAATTCTGTCATCAGCTGCAGCGTGACAGGAGTTATGCTGCCGTGGGGTCAGCAGACGTGCACATCTGTGAGTCCTCAACACACACATACACACACACACACACACACACACACACACACACACACACAAACAAACAAACATCTCAGCATAGCAAAGGGACGATCTCAAGTCCCACTCCGAGGCTTGCCACTGGGTTCTACAATCTGTCCACTCAATCCTCTCTTCATTCAGCTGTCTCACCCGTGGCTATCTTTGCAGCCCTTTCACTACTTTGAGTGCACTTTGGGAGTTTATCATCACAGCGGCATGTAAATGTCGCATAGCGTTGCCCCGTGGCCATTGGTTTTAAGGTTGCCTTCAGTTGTTTGGCAATAGTAAAGGTGAACTACAATGATTAAATTCGAACTCTTATACATTTGTTCATTCATGAGCCACTAAAGCAACGTCTTCGGGGGGAAAAAAACAGAATGGCAATTTAGTTGCTACCACCGAGGAAAAGCAAGCTTTTCCCGCTCATAGCTGCTCACATATACAATAAAACAGTAATAAAATGTGCCCAGGTAGCGAAGTGTGCCAGCCTGCTCATACGATCCTTCAGGCCTTCCTGCAGCTCTAACCAAGAGAGACGATGCACTTTTAGTTCATTCGGCCTCCCCTACTTCTTTGTAATATACCTGAGTCAGACTGTGATGTTTTCAAATTATGATCCACTCTGATTGAAAATGTAATCATCAGCATTAGCCAGTGGGCTGGTTTGGAATAAAGGCATGCTGTACAGATGACTCTCTAGAGGAGGGTGGTAATGCAGTTAAATGTACTAGAAGGAAGGTGCTTGTGTGTGTCTGTGTGTGTGTGTGTGTGTGTGTGTGTGTGTGTGTGTGTGTGTGTGTGTGTGTGTATGTGTTTGTGTGTGCTAGGGGACGATTTGGTTGCAAAGATACAGTTAAATAAATGTACTGACTTAAGAGTTATATGAGTAGAAAGAAAATGTCAAGACCCATTTGAAGTTTGCCAGTAACCATCTAGATGATCCAGAGGAAGCATGGGAGAAGGTTGATAGAGTTTTTTGGTATGAACTCCACTCGCCGTGATTTGAGAAAGAAGAAGGATGTGTACAACCCCAAAAACACTTTTCCCAACCATGAAGCATGGGGGTGGAAACATTATAGTTTTGGGGTGCTTATCAGCAAAGGGTACAGAACGACTGCATCGCATTTAAGGAAGGATGGATGGGATCATGTATCGCGAGATTTTGGCAAACAACCTCCACCTCAGTTAAAGCATTGAAGATGGGTAGTGGCTGGATCTGTCTCTGAGCATGGTAATGTCCCGAAACACACAGCCAGGGCAACTAAGGTGTGGTGCCATAAAAAGCATTTCAAGGTTCTGGAGTGGCCTAGGGAGCTAAAACTTAATGTTGCCCAAGCGACTGCGCCAAACCTAAAAGATTCAGAAAAGATCAGTATGGAGGAGGGGAACCAAAATAACCTACTGAACTTGGTCAAGAATGTCTGATCTCTGTAATAGCAAACAAATGTTTCTGTATCAAATATTAAGTTCTGTTTGTCTATTGTATCAAAAACTTATTTTATGCAATAAAATGCAAATTAATTAGATAAAAATCATAATGTTATTTTCTTTACATTCTGTCTTTTACAGTTGAAGAGTACTGACGATAAAAATACATCCCCATTCTTTGTAGGTGAAAAAGCTT
>JAUZSU010133599.1:0-16365 GCA_034780255.1 Parotocinclus maculicauda
GTCGGTGCCCACTCGGCAACTCTGAGCACAAGGGCAAGAACAACCCTAGACAGGGCACCAATCCTTTGTAGGGCACACACACAGTCACACACTGATGTCCACTTTACAGGCACCAGTTAACCTAACACGCATGTCTTTGGACTGAGCTTTCATCCTAAAATTATTTTTATGACACCATCGAACCGTCTTGTTTGTTGTTTCCAGCCATGTCCAGCCAAGGATACTTTGCTCATGCACATGGACTTACAGAAAAGAATGCTTGCTAGGCCATAACATGAATAGGGGAATGACAGTGGGAAGCATGTTCATGAAGTAAATTCAAATTCAAATTTTAATGGAGGATTGTCTCAAAGCAGCTTTATAATATTATATTATCTAAAAAGGTCAATCCCAAATTGAGCAAGCCTAGGAAACCCCATCCAATGCACAGATAAGAGGCAGATGGACCAATCAGAAAGTCCAGTATTATGCTGACATTAATGAAAGTAGGTGACATTTGAATTGTACGGGAATGAGGTAGGATTTGGGGTGCAAAAGTTTCATCATGCAGAGGAAGAGTAAGAACAGGCTGTACAGTATATACAGGATTTTAGGAGTAGTCTTTTTTCTTAATTTCAGTTGGACTTAACTCCAGTCTTCATCTGTTCTATGTAACTGAGTTTTTTAGTGCGTTATGTTAAGCAACAATATCTGAGAGTTTTATTGTCACAGTCATAAACTAGAGGACTGGTGAACACAGCATGAAATGTTTCTCATGCAAATACACAGACATTGGACAAGGGTTGGTAGGCTCCTAGGGGTGGGGTCTGAGGGTTGTCACACGTGTCTAAGACAGGGGGTGTTCATAAGGGGTGCCCTCATGCTATGCATAAAGGGAATTTTCCAAACATGTGTTTAGGTAGCGGGGTTCGACCTTTTTTGATGTGGCGATACTCATCTGGCTACATAATAAACAAATAAAGATTAGACAAAGACTGAAAGATTAGTTCAGAAAGCCTCAGTTAAAGAGAGTGTCATCTGGTTCCTATTTAGGCTCAGCCGAAAGCAAGCATGAAGATTATTTTTGTTTTTACAGATGCAGAAACAGACAGAGAAGATAAAGCAGCATAGTTCTGAAAAGCCTTTCATTTTGGCAAAAAGCATGTTTTGGTCCCTAGACTTACGGGGTTCGAATAGGAGTCTATTTTTGTGCGTGCATTTTGTCGAGCCTTATCTCAGGAGTGCTGTTCAGTTTAAGGTTTATGTCCTGTGTCTTTTAAACATCAGTTCATTTTTACTTTCTCGCATTTTAAACTATGCTGGATGAGGTTTGAGTAGCCTTCATGTCCACCATCACTCCTGAGTTTTGCTTTTGTGTGCCAGCTGGACTCTCCAACCAAAGTGCCTCTGTCTCTCAAAGCTTGCCAACAGGATCATAATCAAAGAGCCGGCTTACACCACCATCCAGACACGGTCTCATCAAGGACTGACTCTATCTCACCCCTCCATTTGGAGTCTGGATAATCCGCTAATGTGTTCTGGGAAAGATACTGACTGCTTGAAACTTGGCCAGGTCCAGCTAGTGGAATGCCTGCTGGACTCCACTAAAAACAAAATGCTGTAACTCAAACCAACGTTGCTGTCGTGCAAGAAAAGTACAAATCCCAAATTACAAATGTTTGGGACATTTACCAGACGCCCTTATCCAGAGCAACTTACAACTCATACAGTCTTACATTTCAAGCAAGGATGGGTTGCTTGACTTGCTTAAGGACCCAACTGTGGCAGCTTGGCAGAGGCTATACTTATGTCTAAACTAAACTACAATCCGGTAATTGTCAATTGTTGCACTCTTAAAATAAAAGTTAAGAAATCATTAAATAGTCTACCTCAAGCCAGAATTACTTTGACCCTGCTCCTACCCCCCTTTTAAAGGTTTGTGTATTTCTTGTGCTTGTTGTCATTTCTTTTACTCTATCTCATTTAATAAATACTTGCTTATCATCCGACTCTGTCCCAACTGCCTTTAAAACTGCTGAAGGCAAACTTGTTCTCAAGACAACTGGCCTTGATTCAACATCTTTGAACATATCTTGCAAATTACAGACCAGTCTCAAAATTGTAAATGATAGAAGTTGCAAAATGTCAGGTGTTTAATATGGACACTAATTCATATGAGACATTTCAGTCTGTATTTAAAATACTGCTTGCCACCATTTACTTTCTTCTTCTCCTTGAACTCTTTCTTCAGTTATCATCTCACGGACAGCATCAACACAGTTATGCTCATCACTAAAATGTCCAGCATCACTTTTCACTCTGATGACATTTCAAGGAATACTTTCTTTAACTGTAAGAAACTTTGGTGAAATATTTCTTAATTACCTTTGAGACACATATTAAGTCATTCCATAATTGTTTGTTCCAGCCAGTACTGCCACTAATGAGAAACATTGCTTCATGCCTTCATATTTACTTTTATTGTGAATATAATTGTAAAAACTCTCACGGTTTAAATAATAAACAAATTTTAGTTCATCCAAAACTATGCAGCAAAGAGTGCTAACACTGGCTAACATCTACAAAATATTACAATTACTATTTGCCCCACACTCTTCGTGAATGTACTTTAGGTTTCTATGTGAAGTCTCTTCTAGACATTCCATTTCAAACTTCTGTTGTTCATCTGCAATATAACTATTCTATATGAATAAAATAAACTTATTAAATTGTTCTGATGTGTACAGTCATAAGGTTTCAGAATGGCACAAATTTTGTTTTTCACAACATTCGCTGCATCTTTTTTTATGGTGACAATTTGTATTAACTTTATATCAGCTGAATCGCAATTAATTGCAAAGTCATTCCCTGCCATGAAAATGACATTATCACAAAAATACTGCATTCTATCCACTGAATTTCAGCGCTACAAAATGGCCTGCTAACATGATTTCAGTGATGATCTCGTTAGCTCAGGAGAAAAGTTTAAAGGGCAAGACGGCTGATATTGCTCTGTCATGCTAATTAGAAGTATAGACTGGTTGATTAACAGAGTAGTAATGCTTTAAGCTTTCTTATGTTAACCATGGTCACCTCTAAGGAAAGTTAATGCATTAGAACCCAACCTTCAACCTTTTATCAAATCATCAAGACTTCAAGGCTTCAGGGCACCCAAGAAAGTCAAGGAAGCATCAGGAACATCTCCTAAAAAGAATTCAGCTATGAGATCGGGCCACCACCATCATGGCATAGAGCAGGTGTTAAGCGCATCTTAATGCACAGTGAGATGAAGGCTTTTGGAGGATGGCTTGGTGTCAAGAAGAAGTCACTTCGTTCCAAGAAAACATCAAGGACAGACTGATATTCTGCAGAAAGTATAGCTGGGGTAAAGTTAATTTCTCTGATGATGCCCTATTCAGACTGTTTGGAACATCTGGAAAAATTATTGTTGAAGAAAAGGTGAGCGCTACCATGAGTTCTGTGTCATGCCAACAGTGAAGCATCCTGAGTGGGGTTGCTTCTCATCTAGGGGAGTGCGTTCGCCCAAAGTTTTGCCTAAAACACTGCCATGAATAAGGAATGGTATCAAAACATCCTAGAAGAGCAACTTCTTCCAATGATCTTTGAGCAATTTGGAGATGAACAATGCTTTTTCTAGCATGATGGAGCACCATGTCACAAGACAAAAAGTGATAGCAAAGTGGCTCAGTGATTTAAATATTGAAATTTTGGGTGAAGTCCCCAGATTACGATCTTATTAAGAACCATGCAAAACCATGCAGAACCATGCAAAACCTGGTCACGACTGTATGTTTAAGGTTGATCAGTTTGTCAGTTATTTTATGAATGTAAATATCATATCATTTATTTCATCTTATTTATCTGAACACATTTATGGCTTTGTGTTTACCTATAGCAAATTGTCAAACCCAGAAGCAGCAAAAATTTATCGAAGACTGCAATACTACAGTTTTACCAGCAGATGCAGCTAGAGGGTCTTGGGTCTATGTCTTCTTTCACATCGGTGTCATCTTTTTGCTCACCTTTCAGTCAGGTTGTAATAACTAAAGCTGTGTCCTTGCTTGCACTGGCATTTACAACTTGAGGTTTGCTTTTCTCTCACCAGTCCTAACATTTTGGTATCTCCCCCGTTGCTGATCTGCACGTGCATTATTGTGGCATGACCTGGTTCATGTCAGAATCCTTCACCTGCTTTCAAACCCCTGCCTGGACTCACCAGGTCTTGATTCACTCTCTCTTGCTTTCTTGTCTCAATCTCCTATGGAGGTTTCTTCCGAATTTGTCTTAGGGAGTTTTCCTTACCACTGCTTTGAGACAACTTGACATTTCTACCAAAAATACTACAATACAAATACATTTTTGTTTGTTTAGATTTATTTACCATGACAGACACACAAGGTTACATTGAATTCAGAAGTGTAGTGATCATTTCTGTGTATATTGACACGTGGATCATTTAAGCCATCACCATCTCTAATTCTGTCCAGGAACATCTGAGATAACTGGAGATGATGGGTGCAATGCTACCAAACATGCATGACTGCAAGTGGTTCAGAAAGCAATTTCGAAAGGGTAAATGTAGCCATTATGCTGCATGCTTTAGGTGATGAGTCATTAGAAATATACAGTGCACTAAGAGGCATTACAAACATGCTGGGTGCTGATGGATTATTGTCTTTCACCATACTTGGCAGACTACATCAGCATAGACAAATATGCCACTGAGCTAGAGCATAAAAGTAAGGATTGTGAGTTTGGTCCAGCAAAAAATACATAATCGGAGACAGGATTGTTTTCACCAACCATCAATGTCTGAAAGAGAGTATTTTGCAGGAATCTGTTCTCATTCTTGAAAAGGAAACTGACTTGTGCCAGGCAGCGGAGATGTCTATGGCCTTTGGGAGGCATTTTGGGTACCTGGAGAAAACATGGACACAGGGAAGACACAGACCACTCCACCTAGGGATTGAAATCAGAACCTTTTTGCTGTGAGGCAACAGTACTAACCACCGTGCTGCCCAGACATAGCTGTGTTATAAAAACTTTGCATTTGCATCAAATAGATGAAAGTGACACCACAGTGTGGTATTTAGACATTAAGATTTTAAATATAACTGTCCAATTCAAGTTAGGCACAGGAGCTAAAGACTTTAAAGACTACAAGGAAACCTCAGCACAGTACTTATAAGAAATAGCCTAAGAACACAATCCAAAAAGAACCTGCCACTCCATCTGCACACCTAGAGAAATCAGATCGTATTTGCTATCATGTATTTTATACTCCCACTCTGATGCAAACTTACAGACCTTGGATCTGCAGAACAAAACCAACTATCCGGACGGTGCCAGTGTAGTCTGAGGAAGCCACCTCAATGCTACAGGACTGCTTTGATAGCACAAACCTGGATTTGTTTGCAGAGGGAACAGACCTGGAGGAATACACTGCTCATTCATTGCTACATACATTTCTGCACAATGAAACATACTAAAACAAAGGACAATAACGGTGTTTCCCAATCATAAGCCATGGATAAATAACATGGTGAGGACACTCATGGTGTGTGCTGCAGAATTCACGCACGCAAACATGTTAAAAAAAACAACAACCCACTTGGTAAAGGCATAAAGGCACTGACAGCACCAACATGCTGCCTAATGACCACACCACACTGCCCACTGTTCTGAACCAGTTCTTTGCCTGCTTTAACAGTCAGGATGTGGCTCTGCTCCACTCACAACTTACCAATCCATCTGCTAGATAATACAATACTGGTACTAGAGCACAACCAGGTGAAAACCACCTTGAGGAAAAGGAATAAAAGCAAAGCAGTAGGTTCAGATGGAGCTTCCAGTCGGATGCTTAAAGCATGTGCTGACCAGTTTACAGTGGTGATTACTAACATATTTAAGAACTCGTTACAACAAGTTGCTGTTCCAACATGTCTTAAATCATCCGCTGTCTTTACAGTACTCAAACAAATCTGGTTTAACATTCTTGAATAACTTTTATCCAGTGGCTGTAATGTCCATAGTCATGAAACACTTCATCCCACCTGACCTGGATAAGCATCAGTTTGCTTGGTCACTCCGTAGAGGACACAATAACTATAGCACTAAAGAATGCACTGATACATTTGGAGGAACCTGGCAATTACAGTATGTGAGGATGTTATTTGTAGACTTTGGTCGATTTATTGTTTTAATAGATTTAGGTTTATAAATTAACGAGCTATCATAGACATGCATTGACGAAATGTTCAACCAAGATTCAACCAAAAAAATTCTAATTGTAGGCACTCAGCGGCTATGAGACTCAGTGGCCTGTTCATACATTTTCTGCTACCAATAAAGTTGGGACTAAAGTTGTGTAAAACATAAAGAACTGTATTCACTGACAATGGTTTTCTGAAGTGTTCCTGAGCCCATGTGGTAATTTCTGTTACAAAATGATGTTGGTTTTTAATGCAATGCCGTCTGAGGAATTGAAAGTTACAGGCATTCAATGTTTTCTGCCTTGCCCCTTACTAGCTAAGATTTCTCGAGATTCTCTGAATCTTTTAATGATATTATGGACTGTAGATGATGAAATCCCTAAATTCCTTGCAATTGCACAATGACAACCACTTAAACACAGACCACACACATCATATACTCCACACACCACATATGCATTGCCAATTATACTGCTCAAAAAATTACAGGAGGTAATGCAAATAGGAAGTTTTTGTACAACATAAAACCTAAATAGTATCCTTTTACATTACAAGTAAAAGATAATTCACATTATTGCCACTTCAGTTAATAACTTTTTTTGCACTGTGAAGATCAATTGTGGTGCTCAAGCTAAAGTTTTTTTTTCTTTTTAGATCCCCCACAAGCTCATCAGTCGAAATGATTGCATTTCATTTTCACATATACCACTCTGTGATTAGCCATCCAGTTACAGTACATTCCTCTAAGTTTTAAGTTTGTTAAACTAAAAAATGAGGTATAATTTTATGTAAATAAGTGTAAAAGTGGTGGTAATGCATTGAAGTGAAGTTGACTAACAAGGTGAAACACACAATTGGCTGAGAACTTTATGCTACATGCTTTACAACCAGGCAACCCACAAAGGGAACAGTTACAGTGAACTGAAAAGAAACAATTGAAACTTAGAAAAGCTACTTAAAAACACAGTTAACTGAAAGTATATAAATATGTTTTTGCATACTGTGACATTTTTGTTTGTGACACCTTTGCGTTTAAAAGTCCCTAGGCTGTTGTATTATACATATTATTTATATTTGCATTTTTGTCATTTAGCAGACGCCTTTCTCCAGAGCAACTTACAGTTTTACAGTCTTACAATTTTACTGCTTGGTGACCCAGCTGTGGCATTTGATGTGGGATTTGAGCCCCACAGTTATAAACTGTATTGAGTTTGAGTATTAAGTGTTGAGGTGAAGGGTAAACGTCATGGCATTGTTCAAGAAGTTTAAGCTCCTACCCTAGTACATAAGCCAGTTGTACATAAGCAAACACACACATACTGATCATTTAAACTGTATCCTGGTGTTATATAAAAGACAAAATGTACCCCTGCCAGCACTGTTTTGTTGACCCCTTACCGTGATCCTGAGCCTGAGTGTTGAAATTGCCATTTTTATTTTCAATGGCTGGTTAACAGAGGCACAGTCTGCTACCATCATTTTTGATTAGCCTATATCCTTCTCAGCGTCAAATCTTTTAATGATATTATGCACTTTAGAGGGAGAAATATGCAAATCTTTTCCAATTTTGAGGTATGATGTTTTTAAACATTTTACCAATTTTCTCATGTATTTGTTGATGAACAAAAAATCTGACTCATCTTTGCTCTTCCAAGACTGGGGAGCAATATGGCAAATACTTGCATGTTTCAGCTCAAAAATGTAGATATTGATGCATAGTAATACAAATGAAATTAACTTGACCATACAAAACAGACAATTTAATGGGTCCATACTGTTTGCAATGAAATACAATTCGAAGTTAATGTAAGACAAACCTGCATTTTTGTTTTTGTTTTGTTTTTTTATTATTAATTTCATTTTATTAAGCATTTTCTATACTTTATACTATACTACACTACTACTACATTTTTCTGTTTAGGTTTCTTAACTGATGCACATATTGTGTTGTATTACTGTGGCTTGTGTGGGAACTATGAATATTCACATTTACAGTTCCCACACAAGTCACAGTAATAAAGCACAGTAATAAACATCATCATATTGTCTTTCAAAATACAATGAGGTTGAAAGGTGCTATTTAAAAATGCAGTCAAGCAGGACAAACCCAGTACTCTTTGTTGTCTTTGTTGTTTAAAGAGTATTTGTACTGAACAAAGGCATGAAGATAAGATTATAGGTAAGTCAGGTGACTTACTGCAAAAGTGTTCTCTTTCTTCCTGCTTCCATACTTAAACAAAAAATTTAGGAGGTTGGAAGGCCAGATTTATTTTCAGTTTCTGTTCTTATATAATGTTTTTGTTTTTAGTATTGATAGATATTGACAGCAAGACAGATATAGACAGAGTACTTATCCCCAAAAGTCAATTTAGGTGTTGCAGCTGCTTTGTACATAAATAACATAGAAATGCAGACAGATGTTATAAAAATGTTTATGTGAGCTTGTCTCTGCAACCTTTTTCTGAAGAGGGCTGTGGCGTAAGTTACACAGGGCATGACGTAGTTTTTTGTTTATATACATTCCCGAACAGCTGTGGCTACAGCCAGCTCAAGATGTTCATCTGTGACTGTCCCCTTCAGTAACTTTGCTCTGAATGAAACTTTCAGACATTTCTTTCAGACTTTCCTTCAGAAAGTATATAGTGCGCTACTCGGGCTTCTGGTGCTCCACTTTCTGACATACTGTGAATACCCTTGTGGAGCTTGAGCTGAGGAGTAACCCTGTTCTTAAGACTCCTCTCTGAAAGTTTACGGTTTGTTTTAAACATACAACAAGCTAGGAAAAATGTTTGATTTTCCAGAATTAGTTATTTTTAAGGTTTTTGTTAATGTTTTTGTACAGAAAATATTTGAAAAAGGAAAATACGCATGTGTATTCAAAAAAATAAAAATCAACCACAGACATTATTCCTGACGATCTAATCAGCAGCATTTGATTATTAATGTTTAGAGAAAATTCTGCTGCCCTATTGTCTTTTCTCCATTTTCTGATCTGTTTAACAGAACTCCAGAGTCTCCTAAAGGTCCACCTCCCTACTCCTAACAGTTTTTCAACTTGGGTGCTTCAACAAGGCGCACGTTTTTTTTCTCCCTAATCATTTCAGATTTAACTGGGGCTACACTATCTAAGGTTATATGGAGTACGGACTCTACCTGTTGAGCGGCCTGTTCTAGCTCTTTTGGCTCTGATGGTAAAATATTTGATTGCAGTTGCAGACATAATAGTATGTTTAGATTAAGATGATGTATATGCTGTACATTAGATAAGGACACCCCGAAAATATATGGCAAAAGTACGACTAAGTAGATTCAATTGAATATTGGTTGAAAAGGATTTGCAAATCATCGTATTCTGTTTTTATTTATGTTTCACACAATGTTCCAACTTCATTGGAATTGGGGCTGTTCAATATGTGATTGCATTGTGTGCATGTGATTGAGTGGATAAGTTATGATTTATGATTGTTGTTGTTGACTACTCCATACATTGAAGGCGACTCCACTTTTACAAGAAAACTTGGATCCTGGTGCAGCGTCCATAGAGTGTCAGAATCATAGTTTCCATGTAGCCAAGAAAAGGAAGTTTTCTATACTAAAACCTGGTTTGTAATGGCTTATGTTTGTTCCTATGACAAACTGACTCAACTGATGTTTGCTTTGCTAAACTCTCTAAGCTTAGTAGGATTTCTGTTACTCCTTCTGTGTTGACCGAATTACAAAACCTCAGGAGCACCACAGGAGTCTATAACTGACCAGTTATTTTCAAGGTAATGTCTAATGTAAAACCATGATTGATCCTGAACACTCACTCACTCACTCACTCACTCAATTTTAATTCAGTTAAAAACATCACTACTAATGTTCCACCTTGCTACACAAGGACAGTATCAAATAGCACGTAATACAAATATCTTTTAAAGATCAGATGTTCAGGCATTCATACACTGTCTTTTATTTGTATTTGTACAATAAACAACTAAACTGGGTTTGATGTTACAGCAGTCCTTTGATTTTACAGTAGTTCAGAACAATGTGTGTTTACAGATTAGAAAGCTCAAGTGAGGTCAGGTGGCTGGGGCTCAATGATAGGAAAATGCTCCAGACACTTGTTTGCCTGTGATTGAATGAAATCACTGGCGCTTGGTGCTTTGTAATTTAATAAAGTAACAGGTTATTAACACAACTCACTGATCCCGGGACAGAGGTGGAAATAAACAGAGACGATTATATTTCTGTACATAGATTCTACCCACTAAACGAATCTACATGCTTTGATAGGTTTTAAGCATTTAAATTATTTACAGATATTATCTCCAACATTGAAAATCAACAGAATAAATTAACTCATTCACTTTCGTATCTGTTTAATCCTGAACAGCTGGTGCCTAACCAGAAGCATAGGGCACATGACAAAAAAAAACACCAGTCTATAACAGGGCATAACCAGGGGTAAATGTAAGGTGGTTCGGACCGGTGACAAGATTCAGTGGCAGTACACATTTAAGAAATTGTTTAAAAATGAGTTATTTTCTTTAGTGGAGGAGCATTTGGACCCAAGTTCAAGTGGTTTTATTGTCATTTCAGCCATATACAGTGGTGTACAGTATACAATGAAAAGAAACAACGTTCCTTCAGGACCAAGGTGCTACATAGAACAATAAACTACACAACATAAGTTTGCAGAGAAGGGCATCAATGTACCCTACAGAATAGAAGACCTGAGCAAATTATTTGTTTGAAATGAGTGTAAACCAAAAGCATTGAATTGTTTACACATTTTTTTTTTTTTTACAAAAAATGAGAGTACATTTATAAAATCAGAGTGGCTTTATTCACGCAAAATATATTTTTCTTGTAGTTGCTGCATGTTCCTCTAATGATGGGCCCAATACAACACAGACATCCTAGTGGACAGCTTGTGGTAGTCAGGACCGCCTCATCAGCGCCTCATCAGCACTGGCCGGCCAGATCTTGATGGTCTGTGTAGAATCGCTTCCTTCCATTCACCATATCTTCCAACAGTGCCAAATCAGCCATTGTGTTATTATGTGCATGATTACACGCCGTTATATGACCATCCATAAAATAGTATCTGAAAAGCTACAGGTGTGAAAATTACCCTGACTGATGTGATAATAATTATAATAATATTTATGTGTATCTAATAGCACCTTACAAAACATGAAGACTCATTTATGAACAGCATTTAAATTAGGCCCATTGTGTTTTACTTTGCTCTATGAAGCTTATAAAGAAACAGTTTATGTAAAATGATTAGCCATGTAAACAGACTACAGTTATATGTTGTTGTTACAGGTTGTTTTCTTGAAATACAGAGGCCAGCTTTCCAAGTATATCACCTTCAAGGGTTTTAGTCAGGAATAAAAGGTGAGAAACTGGTCTGTAAGTGAACACTTCACATGTGTTGACCGATGGCTTCTTCAGTAGAAGTGTAACCTTGAAAAAAGAAGCAATCAAATTCAGTCCAGCCCAGATGTCAATGTTGATTATTATTTGTAAATGTGCAAGGTTGGGGATCCCCCAGAAACTACAGTGGGAAAAATAAGTATTTGATATACTGCTGATTTTGCAAGTTTTCCCACTTACAAAGAATGGACTGTAAGAGGCAGAATAAAAAAAAAAACATCCAGAAAATCACATTGTATGATAATTTATTTGCATTTCATTGCATGGAACAAGTCTTTGATCACCTACCAACCACCAAGAATTCTGGTTTTCACAGACTTTTTAGTTTTTTCTTTAAGAAGCCTCCTATTCTGCACTCATTACCTGTATTGCAACCTCTTCATCATGCCCAAGACCAAAGAGCTGACACCAGGGACAAAATTGTAGACCTGCACAAGGTTGGGATGGACCACAGGACAATAGGCAGCTTGGTGAGAAGGCAACAATTGTTAATTTTTAGAAAATGGAAGAAACACAAGATGTCTGTAAAGTTTCCTCTGTCTGTTGCTCCATGCAAGATCCCACCTCATGGGGTAATGATGATTCATCCAGATTTTCATTGGTGAACTTCAAACGGGTCAGGAATCAGCCCAGAACTACATGGGAGGACCTGGTCAATGACCTGAAGAGTCTCAAAGATGACCATTAGTAACACTACGCCATTTGGATTAAAATTCTGGCAGGGCACACAAGGTCCACCTGCTTACTCCAGCACATGTCCAGGCCCGTTTGAAGTTCGCCAGTGACCATCTGGATGAATCAGAGGAGGCACAGGAAAGTGTAGGAAAAGTCTATATCAAATACTTATTCTCCACACTGTATGTGTTTAGTGTTGAATTTACTAAAAGCCTAACGACATATGTAACTTGAAAGATATTTGATACTGTAGCCAAACAAGTTTGTGAACTGCTGCTGCAGAATGTAGACTGTGTAGTTTAAGATATGTCATTTCCAGTACTAGCTTTGTCTCTGCATAGGCTTTCAGTCTTCCCAAACTAGTCAGACCTGTACTACTGGTATTTTCAGTTATGTACTGTTCTGCCCTCTGTAACACATATCTGTGTTTGTCAATGTCCACATTTTTTGTTTACTCTAATTTACAGATCTGTCATTCACACTGAGTATTTAGTACTAACTGTACTACTTAAATAAATATCCACATTAACAAAAATTACTAACTGTATTCAGTTTACACTTTATGGACAAACTTGCTTGACACCTGACACCTGTCACTCAGCACTCAGCAATGTTTTGTCATTTGCTTATTCATCCAAAATGAAGTCCGTCACAGAGTTTTCCTATCACCTGAAATAGTAATAAATAAACTTTATTTCTTATTAGTGTGTTTATTAGTTTTTTTTATCTGTTATAGGCTCCTTAGTATTTGACATGGACAGTAATTAATTATTTTAAGAATAATTTTCTAATTTATTATGTAATGTTCTATGTATCTCTTTAATGCTAAGGCTAAACTCGAGCTACAGATTATTAAGCTCTTCCTGTTAGTAAGAGATGATTGCTTTCAAAAATACAGGTTGTTCCAGATGAAGGCTGTGTTTAAAAGGAGGAGTTTTGTGCATGCCTATAAATACACTCTAAATCCCTCTGTGATCTCACACACGCATTCACCATGAAGCTAGCTCTCTTGTTCAGCGTTTCTCTTCTCCTTTGTGTTGCTGGTGAGTATGAATTAGACTGTGTAATACTGTGCAATGATGAAATTGTTATTGCAAACTATAACAGAGGTAATATATTAAAAACTATTTATTTGTACTTTGTATTTAAAAAAAGAATATTAAATATAATAAATTACAATCTGAAAGGTGTATACAGTAAACAAAGCTTACCCATTTTAGTCAGGTTCTATGCTTACATTATGGACACTCAAAGGTCAAATAATTTTGATTATTTGAAATCAATATCTAATACCATCTTAAACAAGGTATTTCTGCAAACTTAAATTTAAACTTATATCTGACTGCATTGAAATGTCAAGTTAACATAATATCTTTACTGCTCTCAAACATTAGGCAATATTTTAAAATTATGAAATTACTACTCATAAAAATGTTCATATAATAGTTTGTTAACTTGACACTTCAATACAATAAAAGCATACATGGTGTATGGTATGGTATATTTTGTATTACATACAGTCTGATTTTACTATATCCTTGTGAATTAACATTCTAAGCTAACATTCCAAGTATTTTTATTACTTTGTGTTTTCTAGACTTCTTTATAGTTTATTCTTACTTGTTTTGTAATGTCATCTGTTTGATTTAAAATCACAGTTAACTGTGAACACAATTGACACAAATGTTTAGAAAGTATATTTTTAATCATAGTCACTGTTGCGGGTAAACGATAGTGGTAAAATAGTGAAATTTTGATTAATTTAAAGCATACCGTATTCCGCACAACCTATTGTTGATGTTGAATTGATTCTATATATTTTATATTCTATTAAATTCAATTATATTCTATTATTTAAGTTAAATCATTGATATGTATTTTAAATAATGAAATGATGTAATTCTTATTACAACATTTCTATTTGGAAGTAAACAACAGTGCATCAGCCTATTTATTATATGTGCTTTAAGCCTGGCATTAAGGGAACAGAAACTTATGTAATACCTGCTTAACCACATTCTGTAAATGTGAACTATCAACCGCAGTGTTTTGAAATGCAACTTGATTCAGCCATGTGTACTGTACTTAATTTCAATGTTCACTATGTCCTCTTTACAGCAGCTCAAGACACCCAGCCTAGAGAGGTAATTTAGCATGCACACTGTCTATAGCACTGTAAATACAGAGACTTTTATTAATTTTATTATTTTAATTCACAAATTCAAACTTTGTTAAGTAAACTGGCATTATCTGATTTCTAACAGGCTGACTGTCAGAAGTATGACACTGCACAATGCACACGTGAATTTAACCCCGTGTGTGGTAGCGATTCCAACACCTACCCAACTGAGTGCGTTCTGTGCTTGGAAAACAAGTAAGCTAACTCAAAAATGCAAAACAAACAAACACATGTAGCATGGTTTATCTTATGTGCTGTAAATCAGAATAGCAAATCTGGAAATCATTGAAATGATTATTACATTATCACAGTGTTTAAAAGTTGATCACATGAACATGAAAACAGCTGATTGTGTGTATGGTGAAGTACATTTTTATAATTCTGTATGACACCTTTTCTGACTGTGCTTTCTTCCCTGCAGGCGCAGGAACCAGGACGTGAAGGTGGTAAAGGAAGGAGTATGTCCTTCAAACTAGCATCATCATGTCATGCATTAATGACTCTGCTTTGCCACTTGCTGTCTATAACAGTTAACATTTAATCACATACATTTAAAGTTAAGCATGCAGTCTCTCAGATTTCTTTAGAGAAATGCGTGACAATGCTCTGGACGATGTGGTGCTTTCTTTTCTATGTACTGATGTATACATTGGCAAACACTAAATACAAACATTCTTATGTTTGGGCAAATTACATACAGCTTATGGCTTTTCTGAATGTAAAGAACAACAAGCTTAAATAAAGTAAATGTAACATATTGGGCAACTAAAATAAAACTGAGCACTTAAACTAATGATTTCCTGTGTGTGTGTGTGTGTGTGTGTGTGTTTATTACGGGTTGCATCAACTACGACGGAATGATTGGAAAAATAAAAACTTTACCAAGGATGCAGAAAGATAGTAAAGAAACACTATGCCAGTCGAACTTGGAAAGACTTCAGAATAGAGTATAATTCTAAAGTAATTTGCAAAGAGGGCATTAGGTGAAAGGCCCCTGGAAAGTATAAACACAACACTGCTTACATTGCAACACATAATACAGTAGCCGTCAAAACATATTATCTGTATTAATAAAAAACACTTACATTGTCTTAAGTGTCAGTTCTTTTTTCACTATTCCCAAACCTTGCCGGTCGCAAGCTCTCCTGACGCATGAGTGCACAGTGCACCAATGATGTACTGTAATTTTGACAATTGCTATACAATATTATATTGCTTACTTACAATTTAATTTAATTTAATTTGAATATGTGCTCCAAGAGATGTACTGGTAAAACACCAGGTGTTGTTCTGCCCGATTTAAATTAAGCAGTGCACTGCTGTGTTATTTTACACATTTATTTATTGTTTAAATTAAAAGTGTAAGTGTCTAAGGAAGCACAGGAGATCTAATTTTAGTCTATATGATGTTTCAAATATGATTTCACACATTCTTTGCTATTTTCAATCAGCATTTAACTGCGCCAATAAAAAAACAACACTAAAAATAGGGAATTACCAAGTTTTTTTTTTTCTTTATCTATGCAAATCCAGTGAGTGTGTGTGTGTGTGTGTTAAATAATATATGAAATTTAATTATTTTAATTTTTATTGTTATGCTTGAACCAAATCAGGTGTACACAACATCAGACCGTAAAGCTGATATGACCTTTAGTAATATTGTGCTTTCACTCCTGTAACCATGAGCTCCTCTACATAGCAGATTGTGTTGTCTTTTCCATACCTATCAACCCTTCAACCTGTCATACATATAAAGTACCGTATTTTCCGCACCATAGGACGCACTGTATTATTAGACGCAGTCTCAATTATGGGGTCTATTTCTGTATTTAACCCATAAATAAGGCGCACCGTATTATATTATCTTCTGTA
>JAUZSU010133610.1:0-16364 GCA_034780255.1 Parotocinclus maculicauda
GCCACTGTAGCCTATAGAAACTGTTTTTTCTATTATATTTCATTCATTTATTCATTAATTCATTCATTATCTTCCACTTAATCCACACAGGGTCGTGGCCCAGCCAGTGCCCATCCGGCGCAAGGACAGGAACAACCCTAAATGGGGAGCCAATCCATCGTAGGGCACACACTCACACAAAGCCATGCACACAGTCACACACTAAGGTCCACTTTAGAGACACCAATTAACCCAACACGCATGTCTTTGGACTGTAGGAGGAAACTGGGAGTAAACCCATGCAAACATGGGGAGAACATACAGACTCCACACAGAAAGGACCCAGGCCGCTCCCGGGACCCAGGACCTTCTTGCTGTGAGGCAGTGGTGCTACCCACCAAGCCACCGAGCTGACCTCTATTTTATTTGGTCAAAATAATATTGCTAAAAGAATATTATTATATTAGTAAATCTAATTTAAAACAGTGCTGTATATTACTGGATATTGTTATCCAGTTCCAGTTGTCCCATTATTGCATCACCATGTGACCATGTTTCAGTTCACCGATTTACCATCTAGATTATTCTATTGATTATTCGAGGTATTCATTATACCTCTGTGAATATTCAATAAACCGGTCTAGTTTAGTTTATTTTTTCCCTTCAGGACCAATGGCTGCAAATGTACTTTACTACAATCTGGTTTGTTTATTCTAGTGTGACATTGGTGCCATCAGAGGCCCGTTGGCATGCTGATGGAAGGTGTAGATGTGTTCATGCTTGGCTTTGAGTGGCAGGAAGATTTCAGCCTGAAATTGTAAATTCTTCCATACTCTCAATATTTGACTCAGATAAACAGTATTGCAAGGTAAATTCAAATGTAAAGATCAGTGTTGATTTCTGTTATCTGTAACAAGGGCTGCATATCAGTTATGCGTTATACTCTTAATAGGGCAATATTGCTAATAGTTGAAACACACCAGTGGCTAGTGGAAAAGGTATATAGAAACCCAGTGATCTCCTGTTTTAGCCATACATATATAAAATAGACACAAAATCCCCATAAACAAGCAGTAGAAATAAAATGGGTTGTACTGAGTACCATGGGGAATGTCCTTTTCCCCCAAAACAATGTTTATAAAGAAATGATTTATGCCAACTTTGATAAAGAATGTGGCTGGATTGGAACTCCATACTACATCCCCAAATCATAAAAGAGTTGCAAGAGTATGGAAAATGCACCAAAAAAGTGAAATCAGTCTTACACTTGCTTTGACTTTCAATTCAATGTAGTCAGTGTGAATATTTCATGTATTGTCTGGTCAACTTAATTTCACTTGTTAATAAACATCCATTCCTGCATTTCAGGCCACTTTGTAATGCCATTCCTTATACTTAATATATGTTTTAGTAATGAGGATACCAAGCAATGAAGTGTTTCAGGTGTAATTTTATCCCATTCTTCATAAAAACATATTTTAATGTGTACAGCAAACATTGTACATGTCACATTTTATTTCAAACTTCCCTAAATATTATCTAATACCAATAGTCCAGTGCTTATACCCTGTTCTTCCATAGTGATGCCTTTTCAATGTGTGCAGCATGTGGTTTTTCATTGTCTTGGTAAAACAAATGCATGGCAGTATAAAATTTCGATGTTCTTTTCTGCATTAATGCTCCAATTGAAGCAGTGTAAAAATGCTTTGGCACTGACACCACCCCGTACCATGACAAACCCTGACATTTTAACTTGTTGCTAATAACAGTTTGTTTTTTTGTTCGTGGAATACTGATACAACTGACAACAATACACAATTGCACTGTGTGATGGTCCATTCTGGATGCCTTTGAGCTCAGAGAAGTCGATGTTACGCCTGGACTTGGTTACCATGAGGCCTCTTTGCAAGTTTTGAAAAGCTTTAAATGACATTTATTCATGTAACCACATATTGTAGTTCTTGACATGAATTTGCCAAAGTAGTTCCTTGCCCTTGGGGCCATCTCAGCTACTGATGAATTACTAATTGATGCAGTGCTGTCTGGGGTATTGGAGATCATGAGTCTTCAGCTCCAGTTTTTGGCTTGTGCCCATCCCCATTACACAATGAAATTCCTCCTGATTCTTTGAATTGCTTATTTATATTATTTACTGTAGAGGGGGAAATGCGTCTGAAAAGCAGGAATGGATGTTCACTAACAAATTAATTAAAGACAAAACATACTGCCTGTAATGAAGTAAAAGTCAAATCAATTTTGAAAAAAAATGTTTTTTAATTATTTGGAGTTGTATGTACCCATGCTTTTGGGTGTAATTTTTGAGTGTCAGCAAACATTTGGCTTTATTGTGAATATATACCCACCTATGCCCCATACAAAGAATGAGATATGAAAACATTTGCAGTCAACAGTACCAGATGGTGAGTGTATGAGCAATTAACCCTACATTCACACCAGCCAACCATAGGTTTCATTGCCGGTTAATTCGAATATCAGTTGTGCCTCATGAGACTGTCAGTTTGGATCATTTATCAGTAAGCACAGCAACTGATTCTGGGGAGATGGGTAATGGACTGTAAAATACATGTATGGCATTGGTCCAAAAATACAAAATGTTTTAGGTCAATTGGAATGGACCTTGAAAAGTACTGAACGTTATAGAAGGTATAAATATTTTACAGAGGAAAACCCTTAGAGACAAGAGCTGTACTTTCATAAAGAAACTACAGTGAATTCAATTCAGTCAACTTGTTCAGAGACTCGTTCAAAATCTGCTCACGATTCTGAGACACCGTGACTGTAAACTGGGACTACAAGTTCTTGAAAAAAAGTTAAAACTGCAGGCCAGCAAAGTAGCACCCTGTGCGCCATGTCTTCTGTTGTACAATGTAGCTGATTGGTTTAGTGTTCTACACTCTTTCCCAAAGTGTTCATGATTAAATTCAGAGCAGGTGCTGAGATCCAGAGGCGGTTTTCAGATATGTAATCGAGGATGTAGAGCATGCACCTTTTCAAACGGAATTTTCTTAAGTCTGCTACAAACTTTTACTTTTACTGCTTTTACTTTCCCATTCGAATAAAATCCCAAATTAGAAAATGTTGGGACAAATGCAAATGCTTCTTACATCTTACATTTACTTTGACTTTAATTTCACTGCAGACATTATGAACTCAAAAAAATGTTGTTTTTTTTAACTTTATTTAAGTTTTTTTTTCTATTACAGACCTGAAAACATATTTACAGAAAGCTTGGGATCAATTTGCAGTAAATAAATTTACGATAAAATAAACAGTGATCAACAAGTAATTGTAATCATGATTTGGTACAAAAGCAGCATCCAAGAAGGGCTGAGTCTCTGATGAACAAAGATGGACAGACAGAAAATTATTGAACTGTTTAAAAAATGTTCCTTAAAGAAAGATTGGAAAGGATCTACATATTTCTCAGTCTACAGTACATAATATTAATAAACGATTTAAGGAATCTGGAGGAATTTCAGTCCATCAAGTGCAAGGGTGCAGGCCTAAACTGAAGAGCCATGATCTCCAATCCCTTAGACAGCACTGTATGAAGAACCGTTTTTTATTCCTCAATACCTGATAGAACCACATGGGCAAGGCATTAGTTAGATAAGCCTTTATCAAGCATTAGAATTTATAATTACATTCACAAATGCCACTTAAAATGTTACTGTGCAAGTACAACAAGTTTTATATTAACCATGTCCAGAAGGGATAGCACAACTCTCTCTGCAGAGCATCTATCTTTGCAGAGTCCACAGTAGAGCTGCCTCCATCATCAAAGATCCCACCCATCCCCAAACGTGGACTATTCACACTTTTACCTTCAGGCCGGAGATACAGAAGTGTGAAATGCAAGACAAGCAGATTAAAGAACTCTTTCTTCCCTATATGGCTATCAAACTCATAAACAGCTGAGCTGATGATTCTATTCATTACATTATTGCACCCGCACTATAAATGTACTTTAATGATCCATTCTGTAATACAACCAAATGTAGCACACTAATGTACGATTTATATATATTATATATACTTCTGACATCCAGGGTGGACTGTAAAATAAGAATTTTATTGGGCAGGGAAACTTGTTTCCAACTGTCCATAAACAATAAAGCTTTGAATCTTGCCTCTTGAATCTTGAATCAGAAGCAGCAGCTCCCTTGCTTTGCTCCGAGGTATCTTGGATGGACCATTTCACAGTGCAAACGTGTGTTTTTGTCAGACAAGAAATATACGCTGTGTGCTTCAACACCAAATAGGACAAGGATTATTCAGACTTGTATCAGCCAAATGTCCAAAGCCAGGATCTGTCATGGTATGGGGTTGTGGATAGCATCACAACCTCATCGGAATGGAGGGTTATTAACAAATGAAAGGATGTTACCCAGAAACATTATCTCTAATTCAGACGGCCTTCAGTATATAATTGTGCTCCTGATCTAACATTACACTTTCTTCTTAGTCATGAACAAAATGACATTACACTGACTTCTTGGTAGTCCTCAGCCTTTGTTGTAGTTGACACTTAATTATAATTATGCAAATGTAGTGTCATATAGTGTTCTTATTTTCAGGGAACAGACTATTCTTAGGTACTGACACTGCCAAAGCCTCAGGAATCTAACTACTGTGATTACTCAGTATATCTCATTGGCTAACTGAACTTACATGCAAAAACAAAAATCTGTGTTGGTAATTTATAAAGCCAGTTAAATTATATTGTCCTTTGAAAGACGGTACTGCATGATAAAGTATCAGAAATTCTATTATTAGATAAAAGCGGTTTGTGAGACTAGGTTTTCTCACTACGAAATACATACTGAAATTGCCAGAGGAATAATTGAAAGGCGTATTTTTCCTGTACAGCTTTGCCATGTAATGTGCGCACACCTTTGCAATGGCTGTGCCATTTCTACTGTAGTAATAAAGAAGAGGTAATAACTGTAGTATACTAGAGATTCCTGAGAAACAGGATATTTCACCTGTGGAAGATGAAGGTGCACGTACAGCAGAAATTGAAAAACAGCCAACATTCATAAAAAAAAAATAATCAAAATCCAACGCAAGGGATTTTTTCCCTCTAGTTCTGGAGTCTCTGTAGTATGCACTGCTCTCCAAGTTACTAGCTACACTTTAACCCAAATATCTTTACTGATTATCTCATCTGCTGGATAATGTATTTCAATAGAAAGGTAAATGACTCATCAGAGCTAAGCGTTGCCAGTATTGACATTTATACTCTTTTGGACTTACTGGTTTATAATAAATAGGGTTCGTTTTTACAAATAATTGGTTAAGAAGTGTTCTCATTGTGCAAATATTTGCCTCATTGAAAAGTAAGACAAGCTTTATGCACACAAACATTTAACATGTACAAATAAAGCAATAACCCTAATACATAACTCTTAATGGCTTTTATTTTTATATCTATTCCTTTTCAACTTTGCTTATTTGCTCTTTGTATTTCAAACTATGGCTACTTGGTAGTGTTTTATAAACCACAACATTTGTAACATACTGTAATAAAACAGGTTAGGAACTGTT
The DNA here is from genome assembly GCA_034780255.1 of Parotocinclus maculicauda. NCBI lineage: Eukaryota > Metazoa > Chordata > Actinopteri > Siluriformes > Loricariidae > Parotocinclus > Parotocinclus maculicauda. Next base: position 5,548 of record JAUZSU010133610.1, read on the forward strand.
GCATAGCAACAACTCATTTATTTCGGACCTACATTCTGACAGAAGGTATTGTCAGTCTTAAAGCACATTCAGTAAGACATTAAGGGATGATTTATTTAGGTTATATTGTTGGATGTATATAAGCCATAGAAAACTCGAGGGGGGTGCAAATAACCTGTGATTTGTGGAAGGCGAGTGCCGTAGATCATGACAGCCGTAATGGTTTTGATGATAACACTGTCTCTCAAGTGCTATTTCTTAAATGATGCCGAGCATCACATTTATGCTCCAGTTTATATTCAGTTTATATTTTTTGCTCAGCACTGTAAAAATAAAATGTGTTTATGTGTTATGTTTCTGGTGCCACTGGTTTAGATTGTGATAACTGTTCTTGTGTGCTCTGCTTCGTGCAGTGCAAGGATTTTCAAGTTGTATGTTGTGGAATAAATCACTTGTTCAGAATAAAATACAAGACAGTTCAATATTTTAGCTAACACTTGAAGTGAAGGAAATATCACATCCCAGGAGAGACTGCTGCACCCTTTGGCAAGGCCTTTATTGTATATGATTATAATCGTCATTTCTATATTCCCACCCTTCTAGAATCCTCTTTTCATCGTGTATATCTTTCTCTTCTGCTCCTGCAGCTGTTTCTCGTTCCATTAACTACCAACTGTAATTGGGCCAGTGGCCTTGCCTTGGTGTCAGTTGCCTCCTTGCACAAAAATCTGCTCATTAAATCACAACTGTCATAAAGTACCTTAAAAATGGAGGCCTCTGAGGCCTAAATAGACTCTTACATCAGCTTTGACGCAAAAACCCAAAGCCAAATCCACGTGTATTATAAGTAACTGTGTATATTACTGCTTTGATTAGTAACCAAATAACACCTCATTTACAGCATAATTACTGGTCTGAGCCAGAAGAAATTTAATTAGTTTCTTAATTAATTCTCTGTATTAATTCTCAGTGTCTTAACAAGGGATAGAAATGTGTGGCAGCATGTTTCTACATGATTATCGCACACAGTTTGCACCACACCAAATTGAAGACTACACTTTTATTACTAACATGTCATCGTGTGTTCCATGTTAGCAATATTAACAAAAGTAAAGGATGGACCTAAAGGTATCAGCATTTCCTGTAATTATATTTGGGCCAAGGGAAATGTGTGTATTTGTTAAATAGTTGGTAGTTCTGATCACTTTACGTTTTCCTCAGTTTTCACTCTATCATTTCCGTGATCACTGTTGGAGCCTGTTTATGGTAATTAGCATCATTAGTGCTTCATAATTATGTCTACCTGCTTCTTTGTTTGCCTGTGTTGTTTGTGTTATATTACAGAGCTGCAATGAAGCAGGCATTTAGCCACAGGTTGTTGGAACTGTGTTTTTACAGGTGGTTTTCTATTATTCGTGATTCGCAGTTGAAACTTATGAGCTTTTGCACTGTTCCATCTATTGTTTTTACTAGCACTGTATTACAGTTTTTATTATTAGAGTCTTAAAGTATATGGCTGTTTTATATAAAATATTACTTCACAAGTTTTGTTTAAAGCATATAGACTTGTACATTGGTACTTGTACCGAACCAGGTTTCTGTATATATATATTATATACAATATTATTATATTATATATAATATACAATATATATTAAACTCCTTGGTTTACAATATATTAAACTTATGGTGGATTTATCTGGATGTGATCCCGGCAAAAATCCACCATAAGTTTAAAGTATTGTAAACCAAGGAGTTTAATATATATTGTATATATTTGTGGTTCCCAGCTTTTTTTCCCTTGGGGCCCCTTAGAAATGTATCACAAACTGAGGAGTTTAATTAGTTTTGGAAGAGCAGTGTCATGGAGGGGCTATGAAAATGAGAATATGAACTTAAATTCGTTTAATGATCATCCAATTAACGACCAAAGATCAGCAAGAAAAACCAGAAACTCAGTTGGTGAATGTGTACCAGTTAACATAATTAAAGTTTAGAATGAATACACATGTAGTGACGGAAGAAACAAATGAGTACTACTTACAATAGGCCAGACACATACACTTACAAACATCATTTACAGCTTTTTACAAATAGTAGTGCACAGTAATACACCACAAGTACAACACAGGTAACTTGTACGAAAAAGTCTATAAAACACATCAGCCGAGTTAAAAGAGTCTTATGCAAATGAGAGTGCACAACATAGATTGTATGATTGATTTTTATTGAATGACAAACTGCTGTTCTTTAACTCCCACCACTGCTCATGCATCTGCAGTGTTCATTGCCTGTTGAGGTGACCAGCTGGGCAAGAGAAGCAACACTCACTGCACTAGAGAGCAACAAAACAAAAATACACTGCCTATACAAATATAAGCAAGTAACACAGGAATAATATAATGACTATTGAGTAATATATAGTAAATGGAGTTGGGCAGGGTCGTACAGTCTTTGCCACTTTGAGTCTGTTTACAGTCACTATTTTCAAAGTTAAAAGACTTTTTTTATTTCCAGTTTATTATCGTTTATTATATTAATAAACGACCTCAGCTGTTAAAGAATGCAGACATTAATCCGCTTGGCATTAAATGGTGCGTACCTGTGTTTAACCTGCTGTCTGTCTTTCTGGTGTCTATCTTGGAGTCAACTGAGCTGAATATGAGTGCAAACCATAATAAAAACAAGCTGAAGATCCACTGTGGTGGACCATGGTGGTTCAGAGGTCAGCTATTAAATTGATGGCTGTGCGTTCAGTCCTAGCATTCTGAACAGCAAACAAGTGTCCCTTGAGCAAAGCCAATGACTGTCCACTGCTCAGCTCAATTGCTGTGTTTAAAAGTTTATCTAGCTCCACTGTGTACTTTATAGCCATGTCTTAAATATAGTGTTACACACAGGTCCCCAATTGTAGCTTTAATAGAACAATCAGAAAAATTAAAGTCAGTTCTGAAGGCAGACCTCAGTTCTCCTGTTTTATCAGAGTTTTATTAGTCAAGTAAATTTGTATTTATCCAAACTTTCTTGTTTTTAATATTTTTTACCTTATTGCCAACTGTGGCAACTGTGTCAGAAATCATCAGCTCATACATAATAGTCAGTACTATTTTTGCGAATTACATTCCTTGAGTGATTTACATGATTTAAGAACTGTGGGATACCATACTGCCCTCTTTGACCCCTTTTAATTTTCTTAATAAACTTTTAATTTGTTGGCACCAGTTTGGTGATGGTTTGTCACACAGATTATAAAACCAAGCAAAAAAATAATTGTCCAAACCAGCTGTGTTTTTAGTTTGTTGATTTAAGGGTCCATAATCAATATTGGCGAATATAAATAATAGCACAGAACACAAGCCCACCTCAGTGATGACCTGCTTTGAGTCATTGCAGTGCCTTCTGACCAGATTGAGTCTCATAGATGTCTTATTTTTAAGGCATTGTTGACTTGTGTTGGCCTGGAGCCATGCATTGTATTGATGTTCAGGAAATGCTTACATATGTACAATGTGTTCTCTGGTTTTCCAGGAATAGGCACTCAATCCCCACCCCCACCACCCTGACAAGAAAACCTGTGGGGATAAATAAGGCGCTTTCACACCAAACAGTTCTGGGGACTAATTCTGAGGAACTATTTTGTTTGTTTTATGTTTTACATAAAAGCATGAATAATAGAATTATTTGTAATATGATGCATAAAAAATAATTAAATATAAAAATCTAAATTAAGTGAGATATATAAATAATACAGGCAGGACTGGATTACGTTTGTGGTTGATAGATTGCACCCACCTAGTGTTATTTTTAGGGTGCTGATGTTTGAAGTCAGAATGTCCGAATTGTGATTAGGTGTTTGAATTCTAAAGTTCTAAGAACTATGAAACCATACCTCCAGTGCAAGTGCACACATTGTAATCAAGTCCAGCAGCACATAAACAAAAACACCTTCACAATCTGGGACAAGTAGTAGCCCATTACAAAACCTGCATCAATACTGCTCCAGCTTATATTTCTCATCTGTGTTTTATCAGACAGTAGACAAGAGGTAACATTAAATTAAATTTCAGTTTTTCCATGGACTGTCAAGCACAAATGACTGGCCACGAGGATATAGTTTTGTTTATGTCACAAAGATTAGGTGTTCAAACACTGATCCCTTCATAACAAAAGAGAATTGATCGGATGATTCAGTCAGTTCATTCGTGCTTAACCGACAATAGGGTTCCTTTAATAAAAAAATCCCACCTCCAGTGGCTTGTTTGCCATTTTGCTAGTGCTATAATCAGTCGTTCTAGGGTTCTTTTACAATTACTGCAATTGCATAGCCTATTTAACAACAACTGAAGAACAGGAATGATTTGTTTGTGACCGATACCAATTCAGGCACCCTAGTGATTGTTTCAACTTAATTTTTTTTTCTCAGACAAAACATACAGTACTGTGCAAAAGTCTCAGGCCACCATAAGGTTTGTTGTTTTAGTAATGGTATAATGAACATATATAACATATTGTCAACCATACTACTTTATTCCACTTATCTCCAATCACAGTAAACCTTCTCACCCTGTTCCCTTTTAAAAAATCTTTCTCTTGGCCGCTACCCTTCCAAAAAGACCATTCCTGACAATGACTCAACTTGACATCTCAGATTCTGCTATTGCTCAAGTTTAAGGGGTGGTCACACCAAATACTTTGCTGTTTTTGTAATACCGCTCACAAGTTTTATAATAATATTATTCTATTATTGTGCTTTAAGAAAGGGACTGTGAAATAATCATATATGCTCACTGTACCACTGCTAAAATTGGTATATCCAATCTAATCTAAGACTTTTGCACACTACTGTGTATAACTGACACATGATCCAGTGTTTAATTGCACACATACTCTTTCCTTTGACATTTCACATTGGTCTTTTAAGATAATATATTATTGTAAAACTGCTTTGAGACAATGCACCATTGTAAAAAGCGCTATATAAATAAATTTAAATTGAATTGAATAAAGAAAGGGTAATAACATAATAGATTAAAAAGGGTTGTTGGTAAAATGGGAGATTTGCATTATGAATATGCAGCTGACAAATCTGCAGCAACTGTGTGATGCTATCGTGTAAATTTGGTCCAGAATCCCTGAGGAACATTTTCACTACCTAGAAAAGTGTACTTAATAAAGTGGCTGGTGTCTGTACAGTGTTCCTGTATTGACTACATGGCAAGGATACTGCATTGTTTTTCATACATTTATTTATTTTATATCAAGACTGATCGCCTCTTAGACTATTGATTCTCTTTTACTGTTTATCGTCAGTAAAATCTTATTTCACTGTAGTGCTGTCTAATGATATACATTAAACAGAATATTATTTTATTCACCCATCCATTATCTTCCGCTTAATCTATACAGGGTCCTGAGCCAGCCGGTGCCTACCCGACAACCATGGGCGCAAATGCAGGAACAACCCTGGACAGGGTGCCAATCCATCGTAGGACACACACAGTCAACCTCACAGTCACACACTTTGGGCCACTTTAGAGACACCAATTAACCCAACATGCATGTCTTTGGACTGTTAAAGAAAACCGGAGTACCCAGAGTAAACCCATGCAGACACGGGGGAGGACATGCAGACTCCACACAGAAAGAACCCAGGTCACTCCATCCTGGGATTGAACCCAGGACTTTTTTTGTGCTGCCCACCGAATATTAGTGTTCCTAATAAAGTACTAACTGTATGGAACACTGAACCTATGAGAAAAATGAAACAATCACTCATTTGGGGCACACCACAGAAAATACTAACCCTGGAAAAATAATTATTTCGTTTTATATTCGTTCTGTTTGCTGTTGCTGACAGCTTAGAGATCAATGGCATCAAAGTACAGCTATAATTACCAAGCATTCTGATAAATGATCTGCTGCCATTTAGTTCACTCCAGCAAATCTATCTACCCTATCCTTAATTAGTGCAATTGCACAGGCAGAAGAAAGCAAATCTCTCACCAGCAGTTAATTGTGGATTTTTGAACTATCACTGATAATTGCTGGACATGAGCAACCTGGCTGCTAAATCGCTTGCGCTCTCTCTTAGTGAAAGGTTAAAAGAAGCTTACTAGGCACAAAAGTTTGAGCCAAACTCAGAATCTTTGAACTCATTAGAAAAAAATGAGACTGGTGCATTTTAATGTGCTGATCTCAAGGCAAACAGAAACACTGGAGTTTTGAAACCCAACATAATTAAGCAATAATACGCGAGAGGGAGTGCTATAATGTGAGATACTGGCAGTGGTGTGGGTCCTTTCTTTGTGGAGTTTGCATGTCCTCCCCATGTCTGAGTGCTTTTACACTGGGTACTCCAGTTTCCTCCCACAGTCTAAAGACCTACGTGTTAGGTTAATTGGTGTCTCTAAAATGGCCCTTAGTGTGTCACTGTGTTTTCCTGCCCTTATGTCCAGGGTTGCTGGGTGGACACTGGCTGGTTCCCGACCCCGTGTGAAGGGAAGATAATGAATGAAGGAATGTTAATTTTACATTTAATAAACAAAACTAGATTTAAGAATGTTTAATGGGTCTGATTGATAAGGCAGGCTGTTACGAAGGCACACTTCTGCCGACTTAAGAAAATTTCAGTGAACAAGAGTCCAGGATTGGGTTATAATTTAGGAAGGAACAATAATAGAGCATCAGCAGTATTGTTGGTTAAGAAGCTGGACTTAACAGATACATGAACGGAACCTCTGATCAGCCGAGGATCGTGCTTAATGAACCGCCGTGCTTACACCAGCAAACAATGTTTTTTCCTAAGTTAAGACTGACAAGCCTGAAACTTCCAAAGAGCCAAGGTTTGTCATCCTTAAAGGAGAGGACTTGAAACAAAGGTGCTGATAATGTATTATTCTCTCTTGGCATTTCTGCTCATAATATTAATGTTAATAGCTTCTTTAACAATTGTAATTTGCTCTGGATAAGTGCTTCTGCTAAATGTCTTAAATGTAATGTATAAATGTAGACTCTTTGTTAACACTGGGATTTAAACAAATTTTCTTCTGTTAGTCGATTAGTGTGACTGAATAACAGCCTGCCTGAGGCCAGTCGGGCAAGGGTTTATTTCTTTTACATACACTGCTTACAAAAATGTGATTTATCATTTTAAACCTCCCTAATTTTTCGGAGCATGTCTATTAAATCTGAATGTATAGATGTTTATGTATGATCAAAATACATTTCACTGGTTTAACTTTAGCATTCAAGTCCTGACCTATCTGCTGCCTCTGTGGGGTTTCCGCTGGGTATTTGGGTTACCTTACATGCTTTAGGCCTCAGGTGTTTGATTGTGTGTGTGTGTGTGTGTGTCTGTTTGTGTGTGTCTGTGTGAGTGTGTCTGTGTGTGTGTGTGTGTGTGTGTGTGTGTGTGCCCTGCAGTATTACCGCATATAAGCTCATCAAATGCTGACACTGATGCTGAATCTTAAACAAGAAAAAAAACATTTTTGGCTAAGTTTCTGAATTTCTTTTTTAAGCATTTAACAAGTAAGAGTTTGGCTCCATTTTCCTGACTTGTTTCTGGTAAAGATTTATTTTGTGAGGTGTTCTTCCCAGCCAAACAGTACTGTACAAAAGTCTTAAGACACTATTAGACTGGATATACTGTTGTTTTTGCAATTGTATAGTAACCATATATAATTATTTCTCGGACTGTTCACAAGGAAAAAGCCAGAAAATACCATAAACCCATATGCAGTATTAAAAACTGGGACCATAGAACCAGAAAATTCAGGGTTCTATTCCCACCTCTGCCAAGCTGCCACTAGTGGGTCCTTAAGCAAGGCCCTCACAGTTGCTTGGGTTGGACCAGTTACAAGTCCCTCTGGGTCAGAGCATCTACTAAATGCTGTAAATATAAATTATTCAATGATTACAAATGTGGCCTCAACAATGGTGGTAAAGGCCTTTGCAAGTAACCGTCTACCCAATCACAAGTCGTGCCAGTTATACGGTGTGATTTTGTTGCGAGAATCCCTCACATTTGACACGAGGCTCATGCTGCCAAAGACTAAACACGAGCCATGTTTCTTTCTAAACAGTAAATGAGTGCCTTAATGCTTAAATGTACAGCTATATCCATTAGCGTTGTGAAATAATCTCTCAGCACTCCGCTTCAATCCTCTTAAAGGCATAACGTTCCCAAACTCTTTGGGGAGCAACAGCATTCAATTAGAACTCAGCTCTAAGGGGAATGCTGCAACCATTTCCATTAAGATAACCTGCTGCTATTCATTTTGGTCTGGTACCACGCAAGATTGTTATAAATATAAAGTGTGGCATGAAAGTAACCCTGAACATAATCGGTGTATGTTTGTTTAATCTACATTTATACTACCATGAAAATACTACCATGATATATGAATAAACATGAATAAAACATTTTAATCAGAATTTCCTTTAGCCATTAATGCTAATAAGCTGGCTAGAAAGGTGATATTTAACTACATGAGCTAAATGCCAAATTTATGGATTCCACAATATATACTTATATGCAATATATTTCAATGTCTTCACAATTTAATTATTTACCTTGGGAGTTTATTAACTGCATTGGTCACATGTAGAACCAAGTGCATTTTATTGTTATCAGAACCATTAATATATACTCCCCAAACAAAATGTAGTCTCCTTGTGTGTTCAAGGTTGTACTAACTTTAATCTCCTGCAGATGCTGTTGCATGAGGATGTTTAGGGAATTAATACCTGCGGATTGTGTGATAGAATGCACAGATTGAGAAGAGGTGGTACAGTGCAGTTGTCTTTGTGTGGAAAATGGGTCACAAATTAGATACTAATGGTTGGAAAAAATAAGTGCTTGCATTTGACTGCGCCAAACGCCATAGTGTGACGGAAGTAGCTGTAGGGATTTGCAGGTGTATCAAAGCATACGATCATATGGGTCTACGAGCTGTGGCAAAAATCGTCAAAATCTACAGGAAAGAATTGTGTCAAAAGACAAAACTCTTAGGTCCTTTTCATTACAAGTATACTTATACATTTATTTTTAAATTAAAAGAATAATTTATGTCTTACATGAGTTTGAGGTTTTTTTTTCATTGCAGACGATATAGTTCAATACTGGGTGGGAGGCAATATAGTGCTAGTAATGAGGTAAACTACACTGCTCTTATAAATTAGGGGATATTTTATTAAGGGACATTTTATTTTGATCCATGAAAGGCTGCAAAGGTGGGCAGATAATCTCCGGTTTGTTAACTCCTATGATGGTGGTTTTGTCTGGGTTTTTTTATCTTTAACACTGGTGCTGCCTGTTGTACTCTTCGTTTCTCCCTATTTGCTTTACCTTCCTTTTTCATCTGTATTTTCCATAACCTTCCTCTGCTTGCTCTTCTCTCCTCTCACTTAATATAGCATTTGTCTAGATCTCTCTGCTCCATGTCTATCACTGTTATGTATGTCCCAGTGAGGCAGCTTTAATTTTACAATTACAGACTGATTGCACCCTCCAAATGCACTTCAGTTGCATTTCCTCTAATGAGGGCATTGGGGAACACTTTTCAGTTGCGTTTGGCAGTTCGCTCAGTCAAACTATATATGTAATGACAGAATTAAGAATAAATCCAGCAATAATGAAGTGACACTGAATGTGTTGTGGACAGTATTGATGCAGCGGGTAAAGTACTAGATTACTGACCAGTAGGTCAAGGGTCCAAGTCCCATTACTGGTACAATTCCGCAGTGGGGTCCATGAGCAAAGCTCTTAACCCACAATTGCTTGAACTGGATTGCTTGTTAGTTTGTATCAGCTGTAACCTAGAACATGGGTGTTTGCTAAATGCTGAGTAAGTGAATCTGTTGCATTTATGTAACAATTTGGTTTTAGTTCATTCTGCTTCAATGAACAAGATAGACAAACATAATCACTAAAATGAATTTATGTATAAACTTATATAGATAGATACTTGTTTCTGATTGAAGAACTTAAAAATCTCATTGTTGTAAGAGTAGACTATACGACTTGCCTACCATATATTAAAGGTGCCATTCTGGGGGTTGACTGACATATAGAGCAGTCCCTTTGTGCATATACACCCTGTTTCAATACTTACAAGGCCCTATGTGTAACATTATGATGCCATTCTACACTTCATCTTTACAGTGTGTACCTTACACTCATCTGTTTCTTTATTAGCAACCTTTATTCACCTCCCTGTTTGTAAAGGGGGTTATTAAACCATGTACAGAAACAGATGGACTACTATCTGTAACTGAAGAACTACAACATACATTTACTGTATATTGCAAGTAAACTGATACAATGGATAACGAATATACAGGCTGAGCCAAATTACACAGGACATGTCACATACTGCGTTGTGGACTTTTCGCAAAGGTTGCCAAAAACCATACTTGAGGTTTATTTGTCGGATGACCACTACGTGGCTTGTCTTCCACAGTCCCAGTTTTTCTGAATTTAGATATGAGGGATGCAACAGTGCTGTGTGAAACTTGACAAAGGCCCCTTGGCTTGCAAACCTGTATGTGATCATCTGCCAGCTGGATAACTTCAGCCTGAAGGAAAGTTTTTGTCTCTGATTTTATTTCACTTTGTTGGTGTAGAGTCTGGCTTTTGGGATCACTTTACAGCCTACTCCAGCATTACAATTGCTGGCATTACCCTTACAGAATTAGACTGACCTGGCGTGCTCGCGCCCTTACGCACACCTTTAGGGATAGGGATACGTTCCACTTTTAGTGCCGATGGACGCATACGGGGGGAACCCCCGAGGTATTTAGTATTTTTAGGGGCACTTTGAGGGTCTCCCGTCCCG
>JAUZSU010133621.1:0-10656 GCA_034780255.1 Parotocinclus maculicauda
TTGGAATAAGGCTGTAACGTAACAAAATGTGGAAAAAGTGAAGCGCTGTGAATACTTTCCGGATGCACTGTATATACCTGTTGCAGTAATGACAGAATGCATTAATATCATTATTCATGGACATGATTTTTTCAATATACCAAAAATCAATTTGTGATGGAACCAAATTCTTGACCTTCTGTCTTCATGTGCCCCCTTAACTTGTCAAAGAAAGCGTGGGTTAGATTTACATGGAAAATCCATGTCAAACAACACTCCTTAATATTTATCTTATGTTTTGGTTTATAACAACCCCAAATCAGAAAAAAATGGGGCATTATGGAAACTGCAAATTAAAAAGACTAAAACACACAAACAAACAAAGTGCTATGTGTTTTACATTTACCTTGACTCTTATTTTATTGCAGTCAATATTAACCCAAGATATTCTTGTTTTCTGGTCAACAGTTTATTTCTTAATAAACTACCATCCCTGCATCAGTGCAACACATAAAACATGTTGGGACAGTAAAGGATTTATCACTTTGTAATGTTGCCATTCCTTCTCACAACACTTTCTTTTATCTTTCTCTATCTCACAAAAGATGTTTTGGGCCTGGGGATACCATGTGATTTAGTGTTTTAGGTGTTATTTTGTCCAGTACTTCCTGCATACACGTCTTATTGTTGTTGCATTTGATTTTACGTCACCACACATTCTCTGTTGGTGACAGGTCAGGGCCGCAGGCAGAGCAGTCCAGCATCTGTACCCTCTTTATACATTTATCATGTATGTAGTGTAGCTTTGCATGGATATCCTTTGAAAAGGTGTCAGCTTGAAGGCAGAATATGATGCTTTAAGCTCTTAATGTATTTTTCTGCATTAATGCTGCAATTACAGAAGTGCAAATTTCCTTTGTCAAGAGCAATAAAACGACCCCCCAATAAAAATGACAGATCCTGGCTTTTGGACTCATTGCTTTTAATAATAACACAGCCCCCATTTCTTACATAAAAGTATCTGTAATACTGATTCATGCACATATACACATGCCAACGTTTTCTGAGTTGTGTATTTGTAATGAAAAATGTTGTAGTAAATAAAATATTTTTTTTATAGTGGTCCCAGACATTTTCCATCACTTTAAACGTCTTTATGTTCCCATAGGTCTATTTGTATAATACACAAATAATTAGAGGAAATAATGTTTAAATCAATTGACTAGGTGTTTGTCTATATGTCGCTTAATGTTTCACTGTGCATTTATTCGTTATTTATTTATTTTTTTTTACTTTTGTTAACACAGAAGTATAAGTAGAAGTTGATTTAACCTCTAGGCCACCCAAGGAGGATGGGTGCCTTTTTGAGTCTTGGTCCTCCCAAAGTTTCTTACTTTAACATTTAGGAAGTTTTCCCTTTCCACTGTCACCCTGGAATTGCTAAATTTTGGAATTGGCCTTTTAAGATTGGCCTTTTATTTGTAAAGCTGCTTTTGAGAGAACGCTTCATTGTAAAAAAAAATTAAGAAAAAGCTATATAAATAAATTTGCCTTTGACATCAACTTTGATATAGGTAAAATAACAAAACTATGTGTCAGTGCAGTCTCGGTCTTTGCTGCGAGTGTTGAGTGACAATAGTTTTTTGGTTAACATTTTAAGATAGCAAGAGACCCAACTATTTGACCATCCAGTGGAATACAACCATAAGGAGTCTTGATGATTGACTTCCTTCATATATGTAATAATCAGGTCCAGATCAGAACTAAAAATGTCAGAATCATTGTGTCTGTGTTTACACAGACAATAAATTCAACATTTGTCTTATTATAAAATATCAGTTTTGGATTTTTGCCTTCTGTGTGACCTTAGTCATAGAGTTCAAGTTAGAGTTTTTAGGTGGGCTTGGTCTACTTAAGATTTGTAGACTAGTACTGGTGTTTGAAATCTACAGGGAGCCAATGAAGGGAACGTAGCAGTGGTGTGACATGAGAAAACTTTGGCAAATTGAACAGTAGACGTGCTGCTGCATTCTGAATTAGTTGCATGAGTGTGATTGTATGCATGAAAAGGTCTGCTAAGGGAGCACTGCAGCAGGCTAGCTTTGACAAAACAAGAAAGGATACAAGAACAGAGGCTGATGTGCATAGCTGTACTCATTAATTCAGCATTTGTACATTTACAATGTGTTCCCAGATTACACAGTATATGGCTTTTTGCATGTAGTTGTATAAGCCTTTGGCACTCAGAAAGCATATTGTCAGCATCACTTTAGCATTCTTAGATGAATCAAACTGTCAACAATAACTGTACAAATGAAAGCACGATGCCCTCAGTCTTTGTTGTCCATAGTTTAACAGTTTTGGTTACAGGGTTTGTTTGTTTAGGCTGCAGCCCTACAGAGAACTCAACTGGCAAAATACAGGACTAAGCCGAGCACGTATCTGGTTACATCAGCACTTGCAAGAGGTATGCTGGACCAGACAACATTCCTGGGCGGGCCCTCAGAGCATGTGCCAATAAGCTGGAGGATGTTCTTACCTCCATTTTCGATTTATCCCTCAGCCAGAGCATCATTCCCACCTTCTACAAAACCACAATATGACGATACCACAGTGATAAGGCTGGTGTTATGTTGTGAGGACAACCACCTAGCCCTCAACATGGACAAGACGAAGGAACTGATAGGTGACATGAGGAAAGGAGAGGTGACCTTATCAGCCACTGTTCATGCAGGAGCTTGAAGTGGAGAGGTAGCAGTTTTAAATACCTGGGCGTATACATCAGTGAGGACTTCAAATGGACATTGAACTAAGCAGCATATCAAAAAAGCTCAACGGTGGCTGAACTTCCCCAGGAGGCTGATAAAGTTTGGGATGTCTCACAAAATGCTCAGCAACTTTTACAGCTGTGTTCTTGAGCGCCTCCTGACTAACTGCATCACGGCAGCACAACTGTAATGGACTGCAAATACCTGCAGAGTGTGGTGAAGACTGCTGACAAGATCACCTTGACTCCACTGCCCTCTCTACAGAGCATCTACCAACACAAAGTATACAGGAGTGCTGCCTCCATTATTAAAGACCCCACCCACCCCCAGCATGGACTGTTCACACTTCTGCCCTCAGGCTGAAGACAGAAGTATCAAATGCAAGACCACCAGGTTAAAGAACTCGTTCTTCCCCATTGCAATCAGACTTCAGAAACCCTGTACTGCACACGTCACTGTCTACTTGATAACATGCCACTTTGTCACTTGACTATAGCTCTTGTGCATCTATAATTTAACAACTTGCACATAATAGCCATGCTCCCACTGGCAATAATAATAATAATAATAATAATAATAATAATAATAATAATAATAAACCATACTTTATATGGCAGTCATTTTATATTTTTTATAATCGTTTATATTTTATATCTATATAATGTTTTTATAATATTTTACATCATTTAGATTACTTTTTTTTCTTGCTTTGTTCTTTCTTTACTGCTTTTTTCTTTTTTCTAGTGGCTTTCTTGGTAAGTAGCAAATAAAAAAAATTGTTGTACATGGAAACCTGTTTCCTTACTGTGCAAATGATAATAAACTTACAATTTAATTAGGGTTAAAACAGCTCATTAAACATCAATAAACATACCATAAGGATTTTTATTCCTTATTTTAATTTTTATTATTAAGTCCTTTAAAGCAAATTATACTGTTTCACCATCTGTACTTTGTGATGAAATTAGCATTACTTTCTTCAGTTGAATAGTCAACACATTTTTAAAGAGACAGAGACAGAGGTCTCTTGCAGAGACAGAAGATAAATAACAATTTTTATCCTTCCTCATGATTTGAAAACATTCCATTGGCCAGAAACCTCTGTAAGTTATATTGTTCCCCAAAATTGCTGACAAAACAATTTTCTGTCTACTGCTGAAATTCAAATCTGCTTAGAGAAGTTCCATTTGTATCACTCCATATCTGACAATTAAAATATATTCAGTGGAAAAGGAATAATAAAAATAATATCAGAGATTCAGAACTTCGACAACTGTGTATTTGCATCTTGAGATAGAGCCTACGAGAAATGTGAATATAAATTTTCTAGTAGAATATGTCTGTATATTTTTTATTCTTCTGGTAACTGCCTGTAGAAGCATGACATGAGGATCCAAAAATAACCTTCATAGTGCCCTTGTGCAATGTCTTCACATGGCAATTCCATTAAAACAAATGAGTAACTGGTTGAAAAAAACAGCACTTTACATTAATAAAACATGAAGATGTTCAATGTATTTAACTTCAATGAAAAGTATGTAATGGAATAAGGATTGTTAAGCGGTTCTACATTTTCTCTTGCTCTTTTATTATCTTTTCTTGAACCACCTCTGTGGTGTTTTTTATACACATATGAACCACTGGTGTATGGAGCAGCATTTCTTCAAATGTGATGCAAAATGATAATTTACCTGTTTTGCAATTTCTTAGCTAAAATGCCTTACTGTCAATGCTAGAATTAAAAGCAATAGAGTCTCTGATGATTACATATTAGTTATACATATTTGTTATATTTAAATTATGATTTTAGATTCTATAGCCATTCCCATGTTCCATGATGCAGTAAATACACTATAGGGACAAAAATAATAGGATACCTATGCATTACATCAGAAGAATTTTGTCACATCCAGTGATAAATCCACAGGCAATAATATGGAGTTGGTTCCCTGATTTTAGCTGTTTTGTGATTTTTTAAAGATTTCTCTTTACTGGAACTAAGCGGCCAACACCAACCCCTAAAAGCAACCCCATAACATAATCAATCCTCCAATAATCTTAATAGTTGGCACAATGCAGTCGCAGGTAACATTCTCTTGGCATTCACCAAACATAGACAAAGATACAATAGTGAGTACACCCCACACATTTTCTAACTATTATATTATATATTTTCATGACACAACATTGAACATATTATACTTTGATACAATGTAATCAGTCTACATTATGTATAACAGTGTACATTTTCTATGCCATCAAAATAACTTACAACACAGCCATTAAGGTCTAAACTGCTGGCAACAAAACTGAGTCACCCCTAAGTGAAAATGGTCAAACTGTGCCCAATCAGCCATATTTACTCCCCAGTATCATGCGACTACAAGTGTTATCATATATTACAAGGTCTCAGGTCTGAATGGGGAGCAGGTGTGTTAAATTTGGTGTTTTTACTCTCACTCTCTCATACTTGTCACTATAAGTTCAACATGGCAAATATCTCTCTGAGGATCTGAAATAAAGAATTGCTGTTCTACATAAAGATAGCCTAGGCTACAAGAAGAATTCCAACACCCTGAAAGTGAGCTGCAACAGAACAGGTTCCACTCATAACAGACCTTGCCATGGGTGAACAAAGTTGAGTGCATATACTCACTGTCATATTCCTAGGTTGACTTTTGAAAATAGACTTAGAAGTGCTGTCAGCATTGCTGCACACTGTATCAAATTGGTCTGCATGGCTGTCATGCCAAAAGAAAGCCTCTTCTGAAGATGAGCCTGCCATCAGTTTGCTGAAGACAAGCCAACTAAGGACATGGATTACTGGAACTATGTCCTGTGGTCTGTTGAGACCAATATAAACATATTTGGTTCAGATGGTGTCAAGCGTGTGTGGCGTCAGCCAGAAGAGCAGTACAAAGACAAGTGTGGCCTGCCTACAGTCAACCATGGTAATATAAATGCCATGGTTTGGGGCTGCATGAGTGTTGCTACAGTTTATTGAGAGAATCATAAATGATAACATGTACTGTGACTACAGCAGAGTATGATCCCCTCCCTTCAGAAATGGTGTTGAAGGACACACTATCAACCCAAAACACATCTCCAAGACAACCATTGCTTCACTAAAGAAACTAAGGGTAAAGCTCATGCATGTCTCCAGACCTAAACTCTATTGCGCATCGACTAGCTCCGTGATGTTGTCATGAAGGCGTGGAAGAGGATTCCAAAGGCAACCTGTGAAGCTCTACTGAACTCCATGCTCAAGAAAGTGACCACACACAATATTTGACACTTTGGTAACAGTTTGGCCATTTTGACTTAGGGATGTACTCACTGTTGTTGCCAGCGGTTTAGACATCAATGGCTATTTTGCGAGCATAGCACATTTACTCTGTTACACAAGCTAGAGGCTGACTGCATTGTATCAGTGTGTCATATCTTTAGTATTGTCCTATGAAAAGATATAATACATGCTTTACTCCATTCAATCTAATTGTGTTTAGATTGGTGATGTAAGGTTTGCATGCAGTGGTTCAGCCATAGAAACCATGACGATTTTTGTGCTGATGTTAATGAAGAGGTTTGGAGCTCTACAGTTACTGGGTCAGCATAGCATTGTTGATTTCACTTGGTGGCTAAGTTGTGCTGATTTTTCAATGCCTGCCTGATTGTATCGCCTCACTTTTAAGGTTATTAAATATTAAACAATATTTATAAAAAAGCTATTTAAATAAGTTTGTAGTGATAGTTTAAGAAAAGCAGAAAACAATAATTATCTTCTACTTAATCCACACGGGGTCGCGGGTCAGCCGGTGCCCACTCTGGGCGCAAGGGCAGCAATAACAGGGCGCCAATTTATCGTAGGGCACACACACACACACAGTCACACAATAAGGGCTACTTTAAAGACACAAATTAACCACTGGGCCACCATGCTGCCCTAAATTAAAATTAACATATAAATAAAATTTGGAATATAAAACTAATTAAAAAGTCATTAAAGGATCCCTTGGCAGCGAGTCAGCCCCAGCCAACCGGAGGATGGTGACAATAATTGCTCACTGGCAGAGCACAGGCATGGTGGAGCTAGTGCTGATGACAGAGACAACTTAAGTGGCGCTGATACAGAAGAACATCATGATGTGTGGGGCTGGAATTGAAACATCCATCTATTTTATTATTAAATGTGAAAACATAGTAATAATAATGACAAATTTCCTGGATATGGTAAAGTTTCAAAGTCATTTGTATGTGTGTGACTGGACTCCAGCCTCTATTTAGATGGGCTCATCCAAGATTCTTAACATCCTGGTTTCAGCACATTCTTCTTTGACTCTGCAATGTATCCTACTTCTTCTTGTTATTGGGTTCCGTCCTGACCCCCTAGGATCTGCCGTGGGTCTTCACTGTATGCCTGTATGTTTGTCTCACCAGGAGCTTCCACGGTTAGGGACCAGGTCTGTTGTGGCCCTACATGACAGTGGTCATATTTTTCAATGAGAAAAGAAATAACCTTGACTCTTGTGGAATGGTTTTGGCCTTGTCGCTACACCATGAATACTTTTTTATTACAGTCTTTATGACCGTTTCTTGCCTGCCACACTAAAAGTTTTAATCAGAATCAATGGATTTTAGGTTTTTAGTTATCGGGATACGTTTTTTAACATGTCTTTATGTGAAATCATACCAAACTAAATCGTTTTATAGAATTTAATGTAATTGCTCATCAAATCTATTCATTTTCAGTGTGCAGAATTGTACGTGCCACATTTAATCAGGGAAATTCTGCTGTAGTTAGTGTAATTGGACAGGGCCTGGGAAAGTTTCTTAAACAAGATCACTGAGTATAAAGAGTCCTCAATCACCGGCTCTCAGCAAAGTCTGGGCAACAGCCACCTCTGTATTTCCCATTCGTTTAAGGAGTCCTGCTTTGTTTGTGGCTTCCTGGCAGAACAGAGCCTTTCGGTTTTCTGCTTGCTGATGCATATTAGGATTCACTGGCTCCTTCACATTTCAAATAAATTCCTGAATCAGAAGAGTGCTAAAACCCTGTCTGGTTGCATATCACCTGTATGTGCAGCCAACTGCTACCGACTGATACGGAACTATGCAATGGGGCCTGTTTCCACTTATACACCAACAAAACTCGCCAATTTTACCCAGGCACCATTATAAATGAAACAATCTGACCCAATAAAAAGGTATTGAATGCATTCTGAGGGACATCACCTGTGCCAGGGAATTAAAACATTGTCCTCATTCGCCAAACTGGATTGAAACGCAGTCCATCATTCGCGCACAGCGGTAGTCTGGACAAAAGGGAAATACAAATTGCTATTAATTGTTCATTGCATGTGTGCAAAAATTTTGTATGCATGTGCGCATTTAAAGCAACATACAGCGTGTGTGATTCGGAGAACCCCCTGCAGAGATGGCAACACTCTCAATCCTATTAACAGAACCAAATACTGGAAGCTTTTCAAGTTTTTATTACTTTCTGTGTTCATTGCAGTGTGTTAAAGGACAGGCTGGTTTCACATAAAAAATTTATTAATTAAAACAGAAATTTTATTTAAAAAAAGCATTTACCTATAAAAGTATTTTTTAAAATAGAATTCTGGTTTGATAAAATTTAATATGCACCATTATATGCACCTGGCCTTAAATTTTGTAATGAATATAAAAGGTTTTGATGTAAAGCCGCCAGTTGATTCATTCACATAACCAATTAATCCAATTTAGTCTTGCAAGGAAGACGCAAGGCAGGAAACTACTTCTGGGGTACTCCATAGACACCTGGAGCATCTGTGATGTGGAAGGAAACCAAGAATACCTGGGGAAAAAGGGAAAACAGTGGATCTCTGGAGCTGAGGTGACAGTGCTAAAAACTTGTGCCACAATGCCATGATCATGAAAACAGCTAATATTGGAAGGTGTGACATCAAGTAAAAATGACTTTTAGTTGTTACGAGATGTGGATGGTTTTTATTTAGGAACCAAGTATGCGGGATAAGCATATCCTACGTCGTATAATAATGATGGGGAAATAATATAGAACAACTGAAAAGGGATGAAGAGTGACGCGTAAGGCTCCTAACATAATAAAACCGAAAGGATAAAGGGGCACGCCAGGGTTGCGTCCCGAATGGGAGCAACGCGCGACCTAGTCCCCAAAGCGCCAGTCGGGGCAAACGTGCAGAAAGCACGGTTTTGGGACGTCTCTTAAATGGCGAGGCACGAAGGTAGTCCAAACGCCAGGAAGCGAGCGAGAGCTCGAATGTGCATGCAATTAAACAAAGGCCAAACCTTGACACGTCTTATAGAGTGCGTGTTTACCTGGTAGCTACTCTCTCGCTGGGGCATATCTCGAGTCAGCAGCCACTAGAGTCAGACTCAAGAAAGTGTAAGAGCGCCGGACGCGTATACTTCTAACGCACGACCGGGTAGCTGCTCTAAAGAGTGCAGAGGGTGCCGAAGCGCCAGACGGCGAGCGTGAGCTCTAAGGCGCACGCAGCGCGAGGGGGCAAAGAAATCGCGGAAGTGGCCAAAGCGCAAAAAGGCGAGCATATAAGCTCAGGGCACGCTTGTAGCACGAGTGTGAATAACATACGAAAATAAACTCGGGTACGCGAGGCCGAACGCACCTGGGGAAGGTAGGAACCCTAACAACATCAGGTCCTTCCACAATATTCTATTGGATTACAACCTTATTCTTCTATAAAAATTGTATGTGCTTAGGGTCGTTGTCCTGCTGCTTGAACCACATTCTGTTGAGGTTCAGTTCAATGACAGATGTCATGACATTTCCATGTTTTCTGATATAATTTATTACTCCATCAATTACGGAAAAGCAGCATGACAGGCCAGGAAATAGGACTGAAACAAGACAAACCTATTACCACCATCATGTTTCACAGATGGAATAAGGTTCTTAGGATTGAAGATAGCCTTTAAACCAAAAAAGTGATTTGTTGATTTGTTGTGCTAAACTTAGAGGTTCCCATACTTTATCCTTCAAAGATAGGTAATATTGGATTGTTTCAATTAATAAATACATTACAGAGTATAACATGTATTGTTTAATTGTGTTCTCTTTGTCTACATCTAAATATTATGCGAAAAGCCAATGAAGATGTAGATCTTATGCAGAAACATAGAAAGGTATCTATGTAGTTTCCAATAGTTTCTGACCTTTTTTGACTTTTCATCCTATCATCATTCATCATTTTTAAATGTTTAAAAAGCTATATGGTGATCCCAAAGTGGTTTATTATTTGATATGTAGATTAGAGGGCATAAATAGCATAAATGCATATAGTGAACTAGATAGGCAGTGGAGGGTCATTTTAGATACTGACCCATTTTAAATTATCTTTTGGCTATGCAGGTGCTGTAGATCCACCAAACTCTGATGCTGTTTATGAGATTAAATACTTCATACTTTATGGGGAAATTCAGATTGAGATTGAGACAGTGTGTAGAATCATGGCGAATTATGGCTATTGCAGTGTTTTCTTGTCTTACTGCGTTTCAGGGTGTGCAGTTTGAGTAGCATAGCAGACTTTTTAAATGAATTTGTCAATCCTGTTTACACAACCAGCATGTCACTCCCCCAATACATGCACACATACACACACACACACACATGCACATTATCAAGTTTGATTATATAGTCAATATTTCATAGACAAAGTGATAAATATAGCTAATTAATATTACACCTGAATCTAACACCATCCCTAAACTTAACCTAAGTAACCAAAAAGGAAACTTTAAAAAAAAAATTAGACCATCATTCAGAAATCAGAAAATGGCATGACATTGCATGTGGAGTTTCTAACACACAACCTGACATTTCACAGATCTGTATCACTTTCTATTTGGGGACTTCCCATTGACATAATGA
>JAUZSU010133632.1:0-16363 GCA_034780255.1 Parotocinclus maculicauda
GAGGAAACCGGAGTACCCGGAGTAAACCCACGCAGACACGGGGAAGACATGCAGACTCCACACAGAAAGGACCCAGGTCTTTCCACCCTGGGATTGAACCCGAGACCTTCACCAAAGAATAGTTAAATAAGAGCACATTTCATTTCATTTCAAGAGTGTTGAAAGGACCTGGAGTGAGCATGTAAGGAAATCTACTAACAGTAAAGAGCTGAAACTGTTCTCTGTGGAGGAATGGGTTAAAAAGTAAAAGTAAAGACTTTGCCATTTGCTGATATATAAAATGAGATGATATTATTTGATAAATCAATGACCATGTATATGATTTTAGGTAATATTGTGTGGTGTATATTAATTTTTTAGGAGGGGTATGAAAATCTGTTGCTGAAGCTCATATTTATATAGAAATACAAAAAATTGCAGATGCAAGACATAAAAGCGTAATCTCAAATGTTTACTGTAATTTGCTCAACTTAACTGTTTTTTTAAGTAGACTGAGCACATTCTTTTCAACCATGTAGACATTGTGTGTCTGCATGAACGGGTCTACATATGCATGTGTGCATCCTTGTGGGTGGACTGTGGCTGTAAAACCTTCATGAATTCATCGGACTCCCTTTGTGTGTTCACTTTATCCTTCCAACTAAACGGCCAAATTGACCATAAAATTGCAGTGCTTTGCTGAGGATGTGTGGCATCAGCTTAGGCCAGGTGTGCAAATCAGCAGCGACCCCTCATTACCAGACATTGCCCCTGCCATCGCATCCCCACATCTGGAATCAATTACACAAGTCTGACGCTAACGAGAAGCGGAGAACTGATGTGATTTACACGTGACGCCTGATGCGCCTTTTATTATTTCAGCCCATCTGCTGCTCGTGCAGTCTCAGGTGTTAAAGCCCACCGAGACTTAAACATGTAGGATTTATACAACATCACTGTCCACATACTTACCAAATAATTTTACATATACAAAATTTTAAGACACTTTGTAGAATTTATTGTCAACTATAGTTGTCCCGAAATGAATCGGCTTCAGATGCTTTGATTGTAGTTTTATTTTTAATAAACAATTAACAAATCCATACCAATATCAAGCTAAAGTAAACACATTATTGCCAGTGGAGGTTTCTTTCTAAGCAACTGATTTAATTAATACAGCTGTTTTACAGAGCTCTTAGTTCATATAGCAAATTCAGCAAGACAAATTATGTTGTGGCTCTTTGCTTTTTAAAAGCCAAGACTCTGTTATAGAAATTAAATCTTCTTTACCCCTGTAATTATTAATAGGGAAAACTTGTTAGCACTGATGTATGAAGATATTTAATATTCCCTTTCAGCTTCCAAACATTGTTTCCTTAATTTCACTATACATCACTGAAATATTTTAAAGCGGCAATTAACTCTTGCATATTCACAAGAGAATTTTTATTCTCTCGATGGCTTAATATTTTCATTGTGTGCACTATGAATGGCTTTTCTCAAAGGCAACTCAATGACAGTAATGAATTTTCACCCAGCACCAGTCGACATCATGCGGTAACCCATTACACAGATTGAATAAATATGTTACATTTTCATATCTGGTTCCTTGAGGTGAATGGCAATTACTTTTTTTTAAGTTTCTTCAGTCAGTTAACTGTGGCTAGGACCAAAGACCTGGAATTGAAGAAAGTGCAGCGCTTAATTGTATTTGTTTTAAAAGAGGTCAGGTTAAAAAGTATATGGGTATGGCAGCACCTTATAGCCAGGCCTATATGATATATGTCTCTGATGTCACCATAGCTAAGCAGGAGACCTTTCCCACTAAATAGCACCAGCTCTGGATCATAAACCTGGGTGACACACATCTGCTCTGCTTTCTACTTTCACAGAGTGAGTGGCAGTCCTCCCAAAGCCCTCACATGAATATGCTTTAAAAATGTGTGTGTGCAGTGATTTCTCTCTAATGATGTAACACTTGGCCCTGGCCGGGTGGTTTTGAAGGCAGCCCTTGGTATTTCCCTCAGTAATTACCATTCTCCCTGAGCACTGATGGAGGCTGGCCCTGACCCACCATTGAAGTCATTTGAAGCTATTTCAGAGGAAAGCTAATAAAAACCCACCTGACTGGCAGGCCACAAGCCGGTTGGGAACGGGACACGGCAAGACACTGCAAGCCACGCATTTTTGGAAAACTGATTCTGATTTTTGAATTTCCCTTATCTACCCATCATGGTTTTCTTTACAGTGCTATTTTATGGTCGGATGGATTCACTGAGGATTTAATGCAACCTAAGCAACTTTATAAACAACTTTATTTTTACATTTCATGTGAATAATTGTATGTGCTTTCATATAAAATAGTGAATAACAGTACATCATAAGAGACAAAATTGTTACTGATACTGTAATTGCTATCAATTAACTTGTTTAGAACATGGTATGATAGGATAATTGGAATTACCATGTAAAAAATATATAAAATTAATATACAATCCCAAATCAGTAAAAGTTGGGATAGAACAGAAAAAAAACAGTGTTTCTTACATTTACTTCATATGAACTCAAGATGTATACCACTGTGTCTCCGTTCCTTCTCAAAATGCTTAAAAGTTGGTTTTGCACTAAGGATTCCAAGCGATTTATTCTTTCAGGTAGTATTTTGTCACTATTCATCTCTAACCCTATATATAGGAATGGCTGTTTACTATCAAATTAAATTAAGTTGGCCAGGCAAACATGAAACTTTTCAGGCCCATACTGTCTGCAATTAAACAAGAGTCAAAGTCAATGTAAGACACACTGTGTTGTTGCTGTTTTGAGGGTTTTTTGTTTGTTTGTTTAACTTGCATTTTCCATACTATCTCAACTTTCTTGTGATATGAGGTTGTACAAAAGGAGTGAGCAATATGCAAAATGAAGCAATCACTTTTTTCATGCTGTAACCCTGCTCATCACCGGATTTAACAGGTGCCGATGAGCATGGAACCTGAATGGGGTGCCAGTACATCTGAGCTGGGGTCACTTGCGCTGAGAGGATGTGGTCATGGACAGTCGACCATATCAGTTTTGATATATGTATGTGTGTCCTGTGTGACCTGCAGAAGATGGAAGGTGAGAAAATGGAAGTTCCTGCTACGGTGTTGAAGGTGGGTGAAACTCCTCTGGTGCTTGTAAGAGCTGCCCCTTAGACCTTTCCCCTAGTGTGACCTAAAGGTCAGTCTAATTGGGTCAGGATTAGAACAGAACAACACATCTTCTTTACACACATGCACATGCTAAGAACCTTACATTAATTTCAATACAAGTTACACATTCCTTTCTGATCTATTCACTCATGTAGTGACAAAACCGGATACGAAAAACAGAATGCGATCAGAATTTGGAGATAGTTTGGGTGGTTAGAAGAACAGCTGTAGGCTGATCTGTGGGATGAACATGTTGGATGCAGATGCAGATTATACTGCATTTGATTTAAGATTCAAGGCATGTAACCAAATGGTTTGGCTTTATTCAGTGTTATTCATATTCGTATCAAAGGTGTAAATAAGAAATTGGTTACAAATGAATTGCACTGGCTACTGTATGCAAACAGTGTAAATTTATGATTTTGTTTTAACCTAGAATATTTTTTGTGTGAATTATCCCTTCATGCGCCTAGACTACTGTTTCTGTGAACTGTGCCTGCACACACATCTTCACATGCCGAAGAACATAATACAGATGTCCAAGGTCTTGTAATTTCCTATTTTGCATGGTTTCCGTTACAGAGTCAGTATTAAATTCTTTTACTTTTATTGTACTACACAGCTTACAGGGATCCCAGGTGTATTTGAGTGAAAAGGCCAACACATAAAAAAAGCTGTGAAAGAAAACATACTGTTTGTTTCAACATAAATTCAACTGATTTTCCTTTTATACTTTCTGATAGATACAGTTGAGTGTTTATATCAGTGAATAAAACAGTGATTTGAGTAAAACAGAATTTATCACTCTCAGACTAATGAGATATGTTCCTTTTGAATCAACACTTGATATGCAGTTAGTGTGTGTGTCTGTGGGCCAGATGTATCTCACTGAGAGTCCGGGGCTCTGTAGGCGGTGGGTGTTTCTGAACGTGTCAGCAGCCATATGGACAGAGGAGGTCTGGAAACATCCCATTACAAGTCATACATCAGAGGACTAACAGAATCGACTCTGCCCTGTTTTCTTTTCAGTCACGAGTGCAGCTGCTCTAGGTCTCTGGACTCTGAACTACACCTTAACCCCTCACTGTCCATACACTTACAATATATATCAGTGGTGCGGTCCTATCTGGAGATCTACGTGTACTAAGTACTAACTGAGGTTAGCAAATACCTTCATCCTCCAGACTGGATATAAATATAAGAACCTTATATTTATGAATTAATAATTTGACTACATACCAATTTCTTATAAATAATTTATCTTCAAACCCTAACCCTTTAAACTTGAAATTTATCAATCAAATCTTATTAAACAAACAACTAAATCAATGAGACACAATTTGCACAACACTACTGTTTAATTCAGAAATAAATAAATAAATAATAAAAAAATTAATATATGGGAATTTTTTTTAATGAATATGAAGCGCATAAATAAAGAAGCATTTAATTTGATTTCATTAAACAAGATCATCAGAAAACCAAATGAAAAGTCGAGAAAACTTATTCAATTACGCAAATGAGAAGAAAACTCTGTG
The DNA here is from genome assembly GCA_034780255.1 of Parotocinclus maculicauda. Taxonomy (NCBI): domain Eukaryota; kingdom Metazoa; phylum Chordata; class Actinopteri; order Siluriformes; family Loricariidae; genus Parotocinclus; species Parotocinclus maculicauda. Next base: position 4,706 of record JAUZSU010133632.1, read on the forward strand.
TGGTGTCTGCATGCCCTCTCCATGTCTGCGTGGGTTTACTCAGAGTACTTCGGTTTCCTTCCACAGTCCGAAGATGTGCATGTTAGGTTAATTGGTGTCTCTAAAGTGGCCCTTAGTGTGTGACCATGATGAATTGGCACCCTGTCTAGGGTTGTTCCTGCCCTTGCGGCCAGAGTTGCCGGTTGGCCACTGACCCCAGGTGGAATAAGTGGAAGATAATTGATGGACTGATGGATGGAATTAAATTTTTTTTTAAGAAATTGAATTGACCATACTGTTGCTGTTATGATGCATGTCTACTTTCCCATAGTTGACATTAGCTAGTAAAATATGGTGAGTCATTCTAATACCAGTAGCACATCGGTGCTTAATTTATATCAACTTTCTTACGTGTTATAAAATTATGCATATTTTACTAGAAATCTTTAATAGGATTTTTTTTTATTTGAATGCATTTTCTGCATCTACTTGGAGAACACATGTGGGTTGTGTCTCAAACCTCATAATACTGTTAATTAGCATGGTAGTAGTTTATGCATTTTATTTAGCATGGTACTCTGTGGTTTGAGGTGCAACCCGCTAGTGGCAAACCTTTTTCATAAACAGACTAACTGACCCAATTTAAACTCTCTAGCAATAATTTAAGTTTAAGATATAATTTTTTAACAAGACTTGAACTATAAAATATGTTCAGAAATCTACTGTAAAAACAAACAGCACAGTGAATAAGTGAATATAATATGGGGATATGCTGTACCTGTGTTTAGTATTATCTAAACAGTGTACACACATATTGACACAGGCAATGAACACAGGGTTTTTAAACACAGACATGGATACTCACATCTTCTGTAAACACACTCACCCGATGGGCTTTAGCTCACGTTTGCAGAGTGCTGGGCAGATGTAAGTAGTAACAAGCTACATTGTAATTCTACAATTACAGACTGCAGTCTTCTGCTTTTCTACATACTGTGAGACCTCTTTACTCTGTTCTCACATGAACAGGGTCCCCATGGGACCAGCACAGATCAGGTACAATTTGGGGGGGTGGAGCTTTTTCAACATTACAGTGGTAATGTGGTGTATTAGTGTAACATAGAAAGAAGAGAAGAGAAGAGAAGAGAAGAGAAGAGAAGAGAAGAGAAGAGAAGAGAAGAGAAGGGAAGAGAAGATACATATTTATGTAAATAAAATAAAAAATAGGTGCAATCTGAAACATTCAACTTTATGATAAATTATAATAATAATTGCCTTCTTGTGACATATACAGTATGTAATAAAGAATTTGTAAGAAAAACTATTGTTAATGTGAGAAAATATTATTCTTTTATTTTGTTTTTTCCACCAGATACTTTTTTATTTTAACTTTATTCTGTCTATCCTTTGAGTAATGAGTTTTAATTGATGTTTGACTACTGTACCCACATCTGAGGTAAGAGGTTTGCCACCCAAGCTATCCAAAGTTACAATAAATAATTGTGGCTTGAGTACAAAGGTGACGAAAAAGCACAAAAGCAATTATCCTTTATCAAGGAATCCAGCTTATATGAATATGCAAATCAGGAAATATCACCATTTAATCGAAAACCTTACCATGAGTAAGTGTGGCACCAAAAGCATTTAAATATTTAACCATTTTGGGCTCATGTACTTTTCTGCACAAAAAATATTCGCCTGTCATATGATTAATAGTAACCAAGAGTCATCATTCTGACCAAACTATAAACTCAAGTTAATTCTTGAAAATCATTTAATTACATATCCAAATCATATTTGAACAGGTAGTACAAACTGAAATCATGTACAGTATAACCATTCAATTACCCAAGGACCCATCATATTCAACTATGTCATTATAACAGTGAAACACACAAACTAAATTTAAAAGTCTTAACTTTTGGACTGCGATGAGCACTATAACCTTAAACATTTTTTTAGTGTGCACCTAAACCATACTTCTACCATATGCATATATACAGCCCTGCTTTAAACCGGCAGACATCAGTCTAGCTTCAACAATACAATTTTATGCAGGACCTATGGGATTTTGAATAAACCAATTACTGTACTGTATCTACATTAATCTTCTTCTCTTGTCTTATCTTTCATGTGATCTATTCCCCTTGTTATCCCATACTTTCTCCTCTATTGCTTCAATACTCTACATCAAGAAACATGCTCCAGCAAATCTAGGAGACCTTTATACAACATGGACAAGTTAAATGCTATAATTTAAAAGGCTGCATCATCTTTGCTTGTTTATTAATTCTAGAAGAATAGAAGTTGTAAATGAATTATGACAAGAGTTGAACAGTAAAAGGAAATGACTGTGGGAACCCGCCAAAGCTCAGCGGCTGTTCAGGATTAAAGAATCACCACGTTCTGCAAACCACACTATGCTCCAGCAACTTACCAGTGCTTCTGGAGACCAAACGCAAAAAACAATCATAAATCATCCCCTAAAGATTATCCTGCTGCTTCCTGCTCTCAGCACGGATCACAAAAGAAGCCAGATGATTGTGAAGGTGCGCATGCTGAGTTGGGCTTATCTCTCACCGGAGACGTCTGGGAGCCACAGAAGAGCAATTGGAACATCTCTGTTTCCAAATTCATGGAATGAATTTACACAGAGGAAGAAAAATAACATTCTTTTCAAATGGCATTGTCTGCTATTTTGTTTATTTAACATAAATGATTATTTAACAACAAGCACAAGGTTACATCAGCACACCAGGTTATATCGAAACCAGTCATAAATAATCACACCAGGCCAATTTAGCATAATCAGTTAATCAAATACATGTCTTCGCACTGTGGCAGGTAACTGGTGCAGCCGAGTACACCCATACAGAGGTGCATGTGCTGTCCTTCACTCATTGCCCATAAATGCCTAAAAGTAATATGATTTTGTAATAGAATTTCCATTACATTGACTTCTTAGACAACACATCCAAAATGTAAAATGATCAGTGTGGGTATCAGGATATTAAGCATAAATTTCACACTAACTCAAAACTTCAGCAAAACATTTTATTTTGGCATTCTCAGGGCCTAACCGGCAGCATAAGGCACTCACATGCTCACACAGGCAGACACGCACTTTGTGACACTTCAGAATGTGGAAGAGTCAGGTTTATTTTTATAGTGTTTTTACAATTAAGTATTTTCTCCGAGCAGCTTTACAGTCTAGGCCTAAAGTCCAAACTGAGCAAGCGTAATGTGACAGTGAAAAGAAAAAACTCCTTAGAAGGATAATCACTTTTGGGGTGGCCAAAATGTTATGCTTAAGAATTTAACCAAGCTTGTAACTTTATAATAATAGTTTAAATAAACATAGGGTAAATAAAAAAATAGCAGACAAAAGGATATATTTAAGGAAAATACAATAAATAAAATTTTATCTAATTATATATAGACAAACGAATGAAAACACCACACAGGTTGAGTCTAAAACAAGAATCAAAATGGGGATCTCTGGAACTGTGAGGCTACAGCACTTATCAGTGCGTCCTTAACAAAGACACGTAAATATGTAATTATTTTTATTCAAGTACACAGCAAAAGTCTGACTCATAAGTATACAGACACATATGGATACAAAATACATTTTTATTTACTATGTACTTGCCAAAGTAGGAATCTAAATAAATAGTGAAATAAAGAGTCCCAGGCATTACAGGTAAAATAATCCAACATACCTATAGTATACTAATAAAGTCCACTGTAAGGAAGTCTGTGTTTGATCATTTGCCTGTAAGCAGAGCATTGAAAGTGACATCATTCACGTTTAAAGGGCAACCAGATATTTATGAGCTATCTATATAGCATTTCTTGGGTTTACATTATACTGTACACTTATTCACTTAATTCATTGTTGGGAGAGTCACTACATCCTAGGGCACCTACACTGACACACTCATAATCACACTTACACACTAAGGGGCACTTTAGAAACACCAGTGAACCTAACACATCTTTGAAATGTGAAAGGAAACCAGAGTGCACAAGGTAAACACATGCATGGGGATGACACCTAGATTGTTCTACCTAGGACTGAACCCAGGACCTACTCGCTGTGAGGTGACAGTGCTACCCACCATGCTGTCCTGGCCACCGTTCTACCTTTGCCTTGTCGTAAAAGTTAGAAGTCACCCAAAATGAAAATACTTCAGTAAGGTACAGATACATGAAAAAACTTATGTATTGTAAATAAAATGACTTCATAACTGTCCACCACCATATACTACTGTAATCTAAAAAGTTTTTAAGTTGTTATTAGAAGCTCGATATCACATGTGTATTAAACAACTCAAGTTAAACAGCAGTTTGCTTAACGTATTTCATTTATCAGCCAAACTGTATGAAAACAAAGACTGCTTTTTAAATGAGAAAGCAGAACTAAGATATATCTAATCTTAGCAAACCAACCTCCTCACTAACTTCATTTTCATCTTAAAATAGGAATAATTGTGCACACCACATTTATATACTATTTCCATACTATCTACTGTCATACATGTCCATAATTAGTTGGAGCTTGCTGGAAAAGCCTACTGTTATCACAGTTTTCAGTCAAGAATGTCTAATTCTATCAAACTATCAACATTAAAACTACAAAAGTGTACGTTTCAGAGTACTTGGATCACCAGAAGCCTTCATTCTAACCATTGGACTGAATCAGGAATGACATCTGGATCTGATTGGAATTTACTGTGGAGGTGAATGGAGGGAATCTGACTGGCCTGTGGTTCATCAAGCAAGAAGGCTGAATCAGTAGTAAATCCCAACCTTGTTGATCCGTGTTCACATGACAGAGGAAAATGTCTTGGCAGCATTTCGTGAAAAAAGCTTACTGTGATATCAAAAGCGTTTGCCATTCAAAGCGTCAAAATTAATTTCTATCTAGTCTGTATTATCTTTTCTTGCCCCCTAATGTGTGCACCAAAATGCAGCTGATCTATGTATTAGAATAGGGTGTATCAACTATTTAAGTCTTACAGCAGATTAGGCTATTCAGCTACTCACAGACAACAAATTCCACTTTATGCTGTTTCTGGACATAGGTCAGGTTAGTATTATTAGCACTAATGGTTATGCGCGTTTAAAATTACAGGGCTTTTTTACAGCTGAAGTGACTTGTGGTAATTGCACCATATTTTGTGTGCAAACGTATACATTACAAGAGATAGCTACTTACCTAGCTACCATTACCTCACAGTAAACTGCTACTGTAAATTAAATATAGATTATTTTCAAATACAAGTTCCAAACAGTAATTACGGTTAAAAGTGAAGAGGTTAATTATCATTTATAATGTTTTTGTTTATAAGATTTTGACAATAATATTTTGACTGCTAGGTTAAAATGAGGTAAGGTGTTCCATGCAAGAAGACACTGTTTTCTATATAGTAATCTAATTTCAGTGTCCCATACAGTCAGTTTTTATCACTTAATTTTGTATTACTTGTGCTCAGGTGGCAAACTGTGTCCCTCTTCTTGGTTCTGTGTAATTTGACTACTAATGGCCTTTGAATTAATGCTTTTTGTAGTGCTAGTGTTCCAGTCACAGTGTCAGGCAGTATTGTCTTGTATTTTAAATGGTTGTAATTGAGTCAATGTAATTGAAGTAATCTAAAGAATTCGCACTTCAGATTGTTGGTTCAGTTGCTGTGCTATGTTATGACAAGTATATATATATATATGTGTATGTTATGTATGTGTATGTGTGTAATTATAGTTTTCATAATATTTCATTCATTCATTTTTTAAATTACTTCATCATTACTATCATCTAAGCTGAAAATTAAAAAACTGCTTTGAGATACTGCTCCATTGCTATAGAAATAACTTTCACTTTGACTTTAACATGTTTCAGATATTTAATTAACATTGCAACGTTAGCTGTCATGGATTAATGAATTATGTTAATTAACATTTTGCACCCTGGGTCTTGCTCTCACTGAATATTCGATAACATAAGTGCACAGCTGAACTTTATGTATACTTTACTTTAAAATATCACAGCTAGAAATGAGCTACGATATAAATCACATGATGGATTATATGACTAATATATAGAAGGTCTGACTGATTAATTTCAAAACATATTTGTTGTTTTCTTTAACTGGTTTTAATGTTAATTCATATGGATGGATCAGCCAAGGGTCTGAAATGTATAACTAGAAAGCTAAACATATACAGCTGACTAACCTTAGCTGTAGAGCACTCTGAACTTCACAGTATTTTATAGAATTCACTTTATTGACCACTTTGTATTAATCTTTTTTACAGTTAATAAAAGAAAATAGCATATACTTCTATGAACTATGTCTTATAATATTTGTTCATTTATCTTTTGTTTTCCAGGCACTAACAGGTAAGATGTGTTTAGGATGTAATTAGGATTATTTGCCTTTGGTCTCTAAATGGACATTAAGGCATTTTCTGTACTGTATGATTTTCTGTTTATACTTAGCCACATTTGTTCATTATGCCAGCCAAGTGATATTTATATGAATTAAATTTGACTGATTTTAACTGAACAAAACACTGCTTAAAATGCAGGGTCATTCTTTCGTTTCATTAGTTCAGCTGCTGTGAAAAGTTATGTGAAGTTACAAAAAAGTGTGAATAATAGTAATAAATAAATACTTTTACATTTAATAATTTCTCGTTTATGATCGATTTATAGTTTATATATAGTATAGCCCTATATGATATTTATCACACTAATGACTAGGAGGAGTGTGCACTTTAATGCCATTCACCCATTTAGAGGACCATGCAAATGTTTGCACACCCCTAATCTAATTTAGATACGTCAAATACATTTTAGAAAACTGGAGATGGTTGGACATCTAAAGTAAGTCACTTAACTTGTTAACTTAAAAATAACTTTGGATTGATAATGATCCATTAAACTTTGCAGTTTAAAAAGTCATATTTAAAGTCATATTTTGTTTAAAATTGGCTTTAAAAATAATGTGTTGTTTCTGACTAAACTAAGTATTTCATGAGCATTTCCTGCAGCATTATCTGTTACAACTAAATCATAAGGCACTGTTTAGCTTTTCTGCTTGACTTTACTTTGGCTGTAAACAAACAGATCACAGGACAATTAAACAATGCAGAATGATGTGACGTCATTTCAAAACCGTATACCGTAATAAAGCTGGCAATTTGAGAGAGACAGTGTACAGTGATGACAAAGACCAGCACTGAGAACTCCATTTTATAAGGGTGTGCGAGGCATGACTCCATGCATATGCCTCATCCAGGACAATGCTTTAAAAGTATTTTTTAAATGTATTTAATGTGCTTTTGTAGTGTAGCCAGCAATGCTGTGATTACACTGACATCAGTGTAATTTACTATGTTTATCTATGAATGAAATCATTGTATGTTGGACAAAACTCAGAAGGCAAATGTGGCATTTTCCACATACGTGTGTAACATAATATCATCATCAGTTAAATGATCATTTACACTGCACTTCAGAGTTCACAAGTTTTATAGGTTTCCACTGTGAGGCCCTTGGATAATGAATGATACAAAGGCTCACAGCTCCCCTTTGTGGTGAAGGACAACCAGACGTAAACGAAACAATTTAAGCGTTACAAAAAATACTAATTTTGTTTGAAAAAATGCATATATTTATATCCAAGTGTTAACGTTTTGTTAAGGTTAATCCTAAAGTCATCAGCGGAGTTATATTTCATACAATCTTGCATGAACTGAATGAAAAGGAAAGTGAGGTGAGAGAACTTTGGTCAACAGAAAACCAGCAGTATACAGGGGATAAATGTGATCAGTGTTTGGGGGTTAAATTTGTTAATACAATACACATTTTCAACTTAAAATAGAAAATTAACAGGATTAGCAGGGTTACATGGGATGCTTTTAACTTTCCTTGTCACCAAATCTGATATGGTGAAACCTGTTTATTGTGGATTAATGTGCAATTGTTTTGTCAATGGTATATTGATCATATATAACCTATTGCTGATTTAACCAAGCATTTGGATTTAACATCTTGACAAAATTGCTTTTCGCGTTTCTAATTTGACGCAATGTGTAGTATAGCAGTATTACGTTTGGGTTCCAGCCCAATGGATGTTCAAGTGTATTTTACTAACCTTTATTGTTGTAGGCAGTGGCTATTAAATATTTTATTTGTTAATATATTGATAAGGGTTTGGCTACTATTAAATATACTGCTCACAAAAATTACGAATAATTAAAAATTATTTCAAAATGGAATATCCCATAATTAAATATCCCCTATTTTTCGTGAGAAGTGTATGTTTATGCAGAGACAAAGCAAGAGTGATACTAAAAACCATTCTTGCATGTACAAAAATCTTACACCACTCAGACTGCATGTTTCCTTGACAGGTTGAAAATTTGGACTTTAAATGTCATAACAAAACAATCATTTTTTATGCCCACTTTTATTTCTGTGATGATTCCCATTTAGCTTTACTGGTGTTCATGGACTGAATGTTGCATGGATCAGTTACTGACTAGCCTTAGCTGTTGGACAGATGGCCTCACATTTGCCTTCAGGATGTTTTGGTAGAGAAAGGATTTCATGGTCACTGGGTGACTGCAAGGTGCCCAGGTCCTGTGGCTGTAAAACATGGTACTCCCACTCCTGTACATGGCATCACTATGAGGTGTTTGTGGATTCCACCAATTATTTTGATCTATTCTAACCAGCCTTGCCTGAGACATTATTACAAATATTTGTTTGTGTGGGTGAAAACATAATCCACCAAACACCAGATATTTATTTAAATAAATAAAGGGCTGTCTATTTCCATAGTTGTTTGTCTTTTTTATGATTGTAAAACCTTAAACTTCAGCATTTACCATCCTAACTGTGGCTTTAGGTCCCAGCATATAGCACTTTAAGTTTTGTTTTTTTGTTTACTTGTATGATTTTCTTTAACACAGATTTGAGTGCGTTAAACCAGTAAACTGTCAGGCAGAGGTGGACACATTGTTCTTTCTTATTTTAAATTGTGTCATTGTTTTTATACATATTAATACAAGTAAATACTTAATTCAGTTAAAACCTGTGTGGTGTTACCCACTTTTGCCTTCAGAAATGCCTTAATTCTTTCTGCCATGAATTCAACACGGTGCTGGAAACCTTGCTTAGAGATTTCAGTCTCATTCAGTTGCTGAAGATTTGTTAATCCCCCATTATACCACATCCTAAATATGCTTTGTTGAAATGAGATCTGGTAACTCTTGAGGTCATTTGAGTACTCATTTTCATGTTTAAGAAGCAAGTTTAAAACATGATGCTTTATCCTGCTTGAAGTAGCCATCAGAAGTTGGTACACTGTGGTCATAAACAGGTGGACATGGTCAGCAACGCTACAAGAAGGCTATGGGGTTTAAACAGTGCTCAACTGGATAGATGGATCCATGCTTTCATGCAGTTTAGGCACAATCCTGACCCTACAATCTGAAATCAAGACTGTTTAAAGAACAGCAATGTTTCTCTTTTCTTCTATTGCCCAATTTTGATCACTACGGTCCAGTGCCCATTACCGTATGGACATGGGTTCAAATTCCAGCAGTGCCCTCCAAATGGGTAGAGCATCACGTGTAGACATTACTGGTTGAGGCTGAGAAAAGGGAAGCCGGTCAGGGGATTATCTCCTGAAGCCTCAACTTATGTATGAGCCCTGTGTTGTCCGGAGGTAGAAAACGAAGCCCCCGTCACTCTGAATGTGAAACTTATGCAGTTGACTTATGGAATATGGCAACCACCAGATGGCAGTGTTAATTTACAAGATTATTATGGCTTTCAAATAAACCTTGTACAGTTTTACCGTTCTAATTACTGGCCTAATCTAACATATCTGATCCCGTTAATTAAGGCCTGCAGGCTCATCTGAATATAAAATCAGATGATTTGGAGCTGAGGCACCCTAAATTTAGGAATGTAGGTAAGTAGGCACCGCTGGTCTTTTCTCAGTTCATGGAGATTGGATAAAGTTAACACTAGATAAGGTCAAATCTAGTCTAGGCTCCCAGGAAAGTGTTATCTCTAGACAAAAATGGCTTCTGAAAAGTGGCTCCGTTGCTGTTATCTTGATCAGAACTGATCATAAAATGCTGACCCCTAAAGGCACTGCGGACAGTCGCTTTCAGTTTCAATCTTCTCTCAAAGAGGATTTTAGGTTGCTCTGCCCTCTATGCTTTGATTATGTAAGAACTCTGAACATACAAAAACCAGTGCCTAAGGAACAAACAAACATTCATAAAAGGTCTTTATGTGCTGCATGTCCTGGGATATTCTTTAAAACATGAAAAAGGGTACAAATGCACCTCTAAGGCTAAAGTGCACTAAGCTTGCATGACTGCACACTCTCAGGCCGTTATGTGCGGTTTTATAATATGATCTGCTACTGAATGTGGACTAAAAGGAGATGAAAAGCTTTAAGGGTGCCTTAAAAACTTGGAAGATATCATTCTGCATGGACCTTGTTTACACATAGGGACACTAACTGATTATATTCTAATAATTGTTCGGTTAAAAGGGAGGTTTTATTTAGCTTGATGTGTTTGATTTACATATTTAACAATCAAACTGGAAGGTTATAACTGGCAAATGCTGGAATACTTGGCGATATTTCGCAACTAAGCTTTTACCTCTCAGTGCTTGTATTTACAACTGAAACCTTCTGATTTATTTAGAGCCTGTACGGGATATCCCAGCAGGGTGCCAAGCAGAAGAGAGCTGGCATTGCAAACCAAATCAGGGAATGGATGAATGTTGGAGAAGGGATGACAGAGAAACAGTCTTGCTTCTGAAAGACATACTAAAAGACTATATAGTGGAAATAAAAAATGGGTGGCATTTGAAGCACAATTCAATAGATTCAACAAAGCCAGAAATGCCCTTTGATGAGACGCGTATATGACAGCTGTACATCACTGAAGACTTGTTTTTTATGAGAGCCAGATGGTAGAGATATAAATAAATGTTTTTTATTTAAATTATGTATGGCCACCCATGAAAGGCAAATATGATTAACGTGTTTAATTAAAGAAGGATGAAGATTGTACTGTAGCAGTGATGAGTACTGGAAGAAGTTTTGGGGATCGTTACAGCTGGAACAGGAGTACAAATGGAAGTTCAAACAATTCTTACAAATTACTCCTTATTGCAAATCCATTTGAATTATTTTTAAATTATTGCTTGCTATGTTTATTTCAATAAGGTACCAGTTAAATGATACCTCAGGAGCCTTGTAAGAATGGTTATGCTTGATTTACACATTGATCAGACCGCAATATGTTTTTGCAATCCTTCTGAACTGATCACATCACCCCACCACCATCACCACAGTACTCAGATTATATGATATTTACACTGCTCACAAAAATCAGGATATTCCATTTAGAATTAATAAAATATCCCCTAATTTTTGTTTCCCATTTAATAAGATTTAACACTAAATATGGCACTTGAACATGCTGGGGAAATTTAAACCAGTAAGTATGAATCACCAACATCATTGAACACACATGGGACCATCATGTCCGTGTGTGTATGTGTATGTGTGTGTGTGTGTGTGTGTTTGTGTGTGTGTGTGTGTGTGTGTGTGTGTGTGTGTGTGTGTGTGTGTGTGTGTG